>NQII01002940.1:7704-50514 GCA_002778355.1 Clitarchus hookeri | reverse complement strand
TATATATATATATATATATATATATATATATATATATATATATATATATATACTTATACCGTAAAACATTATTTCCTCAAAATGTTTATCTCTTGAAAATGTAGTTACGACCAAAATATACCTAAAACGAAAGAAAGATCGCGATGTTAAGTTGTCACACTGAAATTTTGCCGTACGGAAGGATTGACGAACGACGGATTGTTGTGAATCGCTTTCAACTGACGGACGAAAACGACAGACGGATGACTACCGGACGGACGGACGGACGACTGACAGATGCGACGGACTATTGTGAATCCAGCTTGACAGCCCTCGTGAAAAATTGTGAGCTGATATGGCACTAGAGAGCACCTCTAGTTAGGACTGTTCCTTCTTCATTGCTTTGCGTAAACCTAGATTCTTAGCCTTGCTTCATAATCTGTTGGAATTCCCTTTAGCCGGTAGACGTACACAATCTCCGGTCATTTCCTGTTTGGGAATTCCCGAAGATTCCGAGAAAAAGAGTACCTAATTATCATTTGTGAGCAGTGATGCCAAACATAGCCGATTTCAGCTACATGTAACCTACGTTATTTTAGGTTATGTGGCTTTTAGCAGAATGAGTGAGTGAAGGGATTTGGGTGTCTCTTAAACATCTAACATTGAGGTCTTGAGAGCCGATGAGAGTGAAGCTTGATGAGCATGGAGCAACGTCGGAATGAAGGGCCGGGAGGAATGGGAGATCGCCGAGAAAACCTGCCGGCCAGCAGCATCATCCGGCACGATTCCCACATGTGAAAATCCGGGAGCGACCCCGCCGGGAATTGAACCCGGCTCGCCTATGCGGGAGTCAAGCAGTCTAACCACTACACCACCGCGGCCATTTAGCAGAGTTAGTTTAGCCGAATATCGAAATGTAACCAAACTGAAGTTCGCCCTAGTGATATTTTTTTCGTAACATGTACTCGTGTATTAGGACATTCATTTTCACGTTTTTCCCAATAAATGACACTTCTAGCATTGTGCCCTTTCAAACTAAAATGTTGGCAATCTGCTTATATCACAATAAAATGGTTTTCACAGTACACAGCGCATTCGGAATGTTTCGAACAAGATTTGAATTATTTCTTTCGACACGTTAGTAAATCATTTAACGAGTTTTAGGTTATTACTTTAATGATAAGAATGATTATTTTACTATGAATAGTAGCGTGCAAATTCTTCAGGCACGGAGCGTAGCTTAATTATGTTACTTGTAGCCTAATGCACGAACGCATGTAGCCGACTTACTGGTTTTCAGGTCAGCAAAACTGTTTGCGAGACGAGTTTTCTGTTATTCAATATCGCGATACCGTGGGCGTGCAGTGGCTTTTTAACTAACTACTCTAAAACTAAGTGTAATATAAGCCCGCGGTAGGGACGGGAGTTAAGTGCGTCACGGCATAGAGGGATTGGGCTGCCATGGCCTGCTTTTGGCCATGACAACCTCCCTAAGTGTACTTATAGCTAAACTATATTTAGAAGAGAAAGGGAAAAACCGGCATAGTCACCGTAAAAACCCCTTCGACAGAAAATAATTAAAAATTGTTTCATGCTTCATCATGTTTATCAGAAAATGCTACAGGAGACAGAGGATAGGAATCATGCTCTTTATTATGATAGGAAAAAGTGCTAGTAGAGAGGGGGGCGGGTAAAGGGCGTGCAGTCGAAGACAACGCTGGAGTGTGTAGCTGCGCGTCCAAGGTCGAGAAGCGAGGGAGCGATACGGGCGACACTGACACACACGCCTAGTGCGCCATCGCCCCTACGCGCAAGGCGTGCACGGTGTTTCCGTCGTGGTCCTGTACTGTGCACGTTAGATCTGCAACGGTGGGACTTCACTTCACACGACGGAAACCCGCAGATTAAACCACTTTCGTACGATCCCACTTTTCTCTCACCGCTTAGGGAAACTGCATAGGCAAGAATTAAAAATGCTATATTCGACCATTTTCACGAATTTTTTTCTCCATGAATACACTTAATACACTAAAGAGCAAAAAAAAAAAAAAAACTGGTATAGGCGTGCGTATGCGATCAGAGTAACGCGATGCGGTCGGCAGCTAGATCGGTTACTGCTGCCACAATGGCAGGTTATCAAGATTTAAGTGAGTTTGAACGTGGTGTTAAAGTCTGCGTACGAGAGATGGCACATAGCATCTCCGAGGTAGCGATAACATTTGGATGTTCGCGTACGACCATTACACGAGTGTACCGTGAATATCGGGAATCCGGTGAAAACATCACATCTTCGACATCGCTGCGGCTGGAAAAAAAAATCGTGAAAGAACGGGACAAACGACGACTGACGAGAATCATTAAACGTGACAGACGTGCAACTCTTTCTCAAATTGGCGCAGATTGGATTTGTGGACTGCCCTGCAGGATTCATGGTGTGAATTGCCTCCTGCATATTCCTTCAGACATTAGTCGAGTCCATACCACGTCGTCTTGCGGCACTTCTGCGTGCTCGGGGGGCCCTACACGATATTAGGCAGGTGTACCGGTTTTTTTTTTGACTCTTCAGTGTATAATAAAAGTAAAAATATAGAGTTCACGCATAATTGTTTTTTTTTTCCCAACATTTTCTGGCAAAAAGCGTATTGCCAGAACATTTACCAACTTAAACGTGAGCGAAGGCGAAAAATATATAAATCCGAGATGGCGGGGGTCTGACACCTCTTTAACTACAGTAAAGTGATAGGCAGGGGAAGAATCATCTGGGCAGAGGAGGCCGAAAACGGGACAGGAGCAGCGAGAGCGTCATTGAGCCGTGTCTGCGAGGCAGAGCCCGCGCACGGCAAAGGTGCGTGCCAAAGGACTCTAACGAAGGTCCGGCGTGACGGACATCCCCAAGTGGCGACCAACCAGGATGCGTGTCATGAACACCTGCCGCGATGTGCCTGGAAGGACGCGCGCGTGCGTCTCGGCGGAACTGACCTTCCACCGGGCTCCGTCCCCCTCGGGCGACGGCCCACTTCCACGAATTGCGCACATCCGGCCAAGCGCGTCTTTTTGATACTCCGGCGCCGCCACCGCCGTTTTACTCACTGGCTGTCCTCCAGAAAACAGTTTACTGCGTGGGATTTCCGCTTTTCTGTTTGGGCCGCGAGCTCGCCTTTCTAACGCGGTTTGACCCTGGCCAACAGTTACAAAATATGTGCTCCAAAAAACATATAGAGTGGAGAGACTTGGATACGGCTCTTGAAGTGGCCGCCCAGGTAGGCCGCCGCCGAGCGGTGTGCAGAGCTCCAGCAGAAAAAGTTTCATCGAAAAACCGTCCAACGTGTCCGAGTGAAGACTGCTCACGAATAGCATTAAACAAACGTTACGCGTGTGTATGCGTTTTCCAGTTCCTCCATTTCTCTCAAAAGCATATGTTTTTGCGATAGTGAAAATGGCTCAAACGGCTGTTTTTTTACTGTCTTTTTAGGTGTAAACATTCCTGTAAAAAATATTAAAAAAGGAATACGGACGTGCATAAAACCATTTTCTTATTATTATTGCGTCACAAAATGGTAGGGTCTCCGCCGTAAAGTCTCATGGAGGCGCGTTATCGACGGCAAGACTGCACGCCAGTTCAGTGCTTTGCGCGTAGAGGCGATGGGAGAGTTTATACGCATGTCTCGGTCGCCCCTAGCGCTCCCGCGCTTTTAGGCCTCAGACGTGCAACATTCCTCGAACATGGCGGCCACCTTAAGAGCCTATGTCACGCTCCATGTTGAATTCTTTTTTATTTATTTATTCCTTGTTAGAATTTAGGAGAATTTATTTAAAAAATGCGACATAGAAGCATTGCGAGTTACCTTACTCATAATTACGTGCATAATATATGAACTACTAACGCATATTTATGCAAAAATTAACTTAATACGATATTTTATATATTGATTCTTCCTTACCGTTTAATGACAACCAGGGAACACCTTGTAACAATCAGGTACCAAAATTCTCACAGAACCATGAAATGTAATGCTTTTATAACGAAGCATTTTCAATAATGACCCTGATTATTCTGTTATGATACTAAAACGAATAATTTCTGTATACGGGGTAATACTGCTTCTTAAAAGCGTTTGATAAAAAAAATTAATTATTTTATGACTTTACCAAACATATTATGGCCTGTTACATGGCGATTTCACATGTGTCACATGGTAGCCCACAGCATTAGCTTACTTCGTAAATTATTTTCATTTGAACAACTTATTTAGAATTTATTAGTATGGCTGCAGCACGCCAGGAAAATTTCTGATTTGGCTTCAAATCATTAAAAAAATATAAAGTGTAAAAACTTTTTATTCGAGGAAAATGGCATCACATTCAATGCGTACAAGTTGAACAATGTTTGGTACAAAAATAAAAATTTTTTTTTCTTAAAAACACATGGCCACGTGATTTTTTTTTTTTTTTTTTTTTTTCCGCGTTCAAGGCCCCGTGATAACGGCGATACTAACACGCGCGACCAACGCGCCGTCGCCCTTACGCGCAAGGCGCCGAACGTGCGTGCAGTTCTTCCGCTGTCACTCTTCCCTTATGCGAATGAGATATGCAACAGTGGAATTTTTTTACGCGCGGTGAAAGTCCATAGGTTAATCCACGACTGTACGGTTTAATTTTTCACCTACCTAGTGAGAAAAACTGCGCACGAAAGCTCTAAAAACGCGATTTTCAACCATATCCGCCATTTTTTCCCTCTCAGAATAAACTTGATATTACAGAAACAAAACTTTACGGGGCTTATATAATTGTTTCTTTATCTTTCCTGCCAAAAAGTCGTATTCCCACGACATTTATTTGCTGAGATACGCGAAAACGCGCAAACAACGAATGTACAGGAAATATTTCCGGACTGCTAACTCTTAATGGATCTCCCTAATTATCATATGGGTCTTATTGTAAGTAAGAAGCAGGGGAATATTTTAATGCCAATATTTCTTTCAGGGCAGAAATTAAACTCGATATTTTGCCGCCAGTTTATCAATGTGGTTATTGAAACACAAACAGTCATTAAAAAGTGCCACAGTCAGCAAAATTCGCTGTAAGTATCCCTCTCTGTTTAAGATATTTATTCTTCTGTAAAAAAATGTGTTTTGAACGATAGCGGCAATGCTGTATTAGAACCCTGTAGTAACAGCTTGAAATCCTGAGGAAACTTGACGTGGCGTGACCTTCAGGCGTTAGGAATTTTTGACTAACAACGAGGTCTTGAGGGCCGGTCAGGATGGAGCGAGGTGGGTATGGAGCAGCGCCGGAATGCAAGGGCGGAGGGAAACGAGAGATCCCAGAGAAAGCCCGCCAACCAGCGGTATCATCAAGATTCGATTCCCGACGGGAATCGAACCCGGTTCGCCTAGGTGGAAGGCGAGTGGTCTAACCACTACAGAACCGCGGCCCCTCAAGATCCAAGGGAGGAGCTCAAGGCCCCCATTGGCCCTCCCATTGGACCCGCCACTGGTCCTGAAGAATTTACATCTTCGTCTCTCCATCTGCCTGATGTTATTTTTCCCTTGCGGTCTGTTTTACGGTCTACATAATCGGGATGACAGTAAGAGGTTTGATGATGCTGAGCTCTTACGAAGAAAGTTGTGAAGGTAAGCAGAAGCGAGAACAACACTCTCAACTGTATCGATCTTCACACTCTAAATAAACCCTTACGAATTTTTATGTGCGGCAAAGAAAACCCATTTCTTTGAGGCTGATTTGTTTACAACAATACAATAGTGCTTTGATTGTAAGGGTTGTATAGGGCTTATTAACGCCCCCCTGAAGGCTTATCAGGGAACGGCCTATAAACAAACTTATGACCTAACTTAAACTATACCCATGCCTTACCCAGGATTCGAACTCAGAACCTCCCGCATCCCAGACCAGCGGCGTACCAACCGACTGCGCCACGGGAGGTCGACTGTAAAGATAAGAGAAGGTTAAAGAAAGATAGGTTTTCTGTTAATAAATGTTTTCTTTAAACCTTTTTTTGTTTTATGGCAACAGTGCCTTCCTTTATAGATTAGAAATAAATATTCTTTGAACTGCTTTTGTCCATAGTAAAGAAATATCACTTCGTACCAAAAGTGACGTTTTAGCGATATTAAAGGTTTTCTGTCGTTCATTGTAGTTCCCGGTACTTAACTATTGTCCTGGCGCAAACACACATGAATCAATATATTCTGCAGGTCATCATAGTTATTACAATGCAGGTCGAACTATTGTAACAACGCAAGGTCATCATAGTTATTACAATACAGGTCGAACTATTGTAACAACAATGCAAGGATATTATAGTATTACAATACAGGTCGAACTATTGTAACAACGCAAGGTCATCATAGTTATTACAATACAGGTCGAACTATTGTAACAACAATGCAAGGATATTATAGTATTACAATACAGGTCGAACTATTGTAACAACGCAAGGTCATCATAGTTATTACAATACAGGTCGAACTATTGTAAAAACAATGCAAGGACATTATAGTATTACAATACAGGTCGAACTATTGTAACAACAACGCAATGTCATCATAGTTACTACAATACAGGTCGAACTATTGTAACAACAATGCAAGGTCATCATAGTTATTACAATACAGGTCGAACTATTGTAACAACAACGCAAGGTAATCATAGTTATTACAATACAGGTCGAACTATTGTAATAAAAATGCAAGGTCATCGTAGTCATTACAATACAGGTCGAACAATTGTAACAACAATCCCCACCACGTGGAATTGAAATTATGTAGCCGGTTTTTGATATACTGCCGATCAGCTGCACAACTGATCTGTAGTTGTTTATGTCAGGCACCACAATCCTGAATTTTTTTTTTTTTTTTGGGTGGTTGGTACTCCGACTTGCGGCTGTGTGCGGGTTGGTGGCGGGCCAGAGGGGCCAGGTAGCTGTGGGGAATACCCATCCGGTATTTCCGGCAGCGAGCTGTGCCGGTTTGCAACCGGTACTGGTTGTGGCGCCACTGACGGCGCAATGCGGGTGCGTTTGTTTTCGCCTTGGTTGTCCCTAGTTCGTCTCGGGGTTACAACCTTGTACTGTTCCACAGTACCTGCATTTTCAGTTTCCATTTGTGCGGTTCGTGCCGGTGTTTCCTGTGCCATCGTGGCATCGAGGAGAGATTGGATTACGAGGGGCAGGACTATTGGTGCAGCCGGCTTTTTGTTCTGTAAGGCCAAGTGCCTTTGGTTTTGGGCATTAATTTACTCAGGAGAGAGAAATTCTACCGCATATTCTGTTTCGGTACGGGTAAAAACATTTGTGCCATCTGAAAAGTTTAATCTAATTCCTGGCAGAAGGGTTGGCTTGCCAGCAGCAGACATCGCGCCCCCAGCCGGTTCCAGCCCCAAGGGGAGGGTGGGGGAGTGGGGAAGGATTTCCGGAAATTCCTGGCTTGTGTGGGGTGTTTAATAACTGATTTCCTAAATTAATCAACGGTGCAGTGAACTGTGGCCGCTGGCACAGTGGGAGCTAGGCTCGAGTTGACCAGTTTCCTGGCCGACCACAGAACTCAGGGCGTGTGCCGCGAAAAGCAAAGCTAAATTCCAGAGTCGTGTATTAGGAGAGGCAGGACGATGCCGCTGGTCGGCGGGTTTTCTCGGGAATCCCCCGCTTCCCCCCAACCACTTCTACTAGCTTCACCCTCGCCGGCTCTCAAGACCTCGATGCTTAGGAGCCGCCCAAATCTCGTCACTCATTCACGCAACTGAAAGTGGCGCGATCTATCGCAGCAGGTGTGAACGAAGAGAGGCGGGCGCGTGATCTTGCGCCTTGCGAGTGCAAATTGATGCGCGCACGGACGCAGCTATGCTGGGCATAATCGAATTATTCTCGAAATAGATTTTTATTCGAATAGTCTCGTCTGAAATAGAATAAATCGTTCGGATTCCAAATATTTTGTTTACTTCTCCGTTTGCGTCATTATGTCTTAATTAAAAGGAATGATTGTCAATGCTGCAACAAGTTAACAGTTCGAAAGTAATTTTTTTGAAGTTAGTTAATTAATGGCGAATTTGGCTGAAGTTATGACACTTGTGTTCATAAGAAGTTATATTGATTTGTATTTGAAAAAAAGGTAACATTTTGTTTTATCGATCATTTTTCGTTCTAATGTGCAATGTAAACCTTTAGAAATGAGACAGAAGGCTTTTTACGTTTTTTAAAACCTTTTTTAGTCACAATCTGTTGTCGTCTCAAGTATTTTGATGAGTTAAAAGCTCTTAGGCAACAACATGCACATTTTTTGCTGGCCCTTAGTTTTCAATCNTAAAAATCTTTTTAGTCACAATCTGTTGTTGTCTCAAGTATTTTGATGAGTTAAAAGCTCTTAGGCAACAACATGCACATTTTTTGCTGGCCCTTAGTTTTCAATCACTTATGTGCTAGAAATGTATTTACAAAGTATCACGATTTAAAAACTAATTTTGAAAAAGTTATGATTGAATGAAAGTTTTACGTTTGAAACGCCCGCCAAAAACTCTCCTGCTCACTCCGTGACGTCACAAATCAGATACAAACTCGGCCGCCGTATTTATTTACTTCAGCGGTGATGCGTATTTCGTTAGATAGCAATTGTTTGAAGTAATGGGAAGAGAAAGTAGTCAAGTATGTGTAATAGTATATCTCGCAAAACACGTGATAAAGTATTGTCAGTTACAAAAAACGAAACAAACATGAAGACGTGGGTTAACACAGTTAGACGAGACATTGAAGATGTTTCGCCAAAAACAGTCCTTTTCGTTTGCGAAGACCATTTTGACGTACGTAATTATATCTAAGGTGTTTATGTTTCTCCTATGTAGGCGGTTTTAACACTGGCCTTCTTAATGTTTACTATTTACATCTGACCTAACCTTCACCACGGTACTTTGGTATTGTTTAATACTAACCACAATGCGTTTAGCAATTGGTATGTGAGTCGTTAGAAGTGAGCATAAAAAAATATGTTAACGTATTTCATGATAATAAAGGCATATAAATATGTTTACAAAAAATGTAGCCACACAAAGTAAATTTTACATTTTGTAAGTTTATACTTTCTAAGTTAGGCCTAACAGACGGAAATTGGTAAATACATTTTTTAAATTAATTTCATATAACTTCTAACATTAGTTTCAACAGCACGGTTATAATATTTGGGCTATATTCATATTGTATGCCTAAATAATAACACGTCACAATGTTAAACCATGCAAATTAAACATTAAATTATTTGGGTGGTGTTCATAGTCCCTCATCCAAAAAGTTTGGTTTATATTATAAGGTATTTTTCAAACATAGCCAAATCTAATAAATTTAAGTTGTTTTGATTTGTCTCTGGTTAACTTTTATAAGCCTAACAACTTAATTTAAATGACAACTTAATTTTTACTTCCAAAACACTAAAATGCATGTTTTTAGAAATGTTTGTCAAGGATGATCTTGCTTTCATATTTGCCCTTCCCCTAAGATGGACGTTACAAAAAAATTACGAGACTAGGTCCACAAAATTGACACTAAATAGGCCGACGCGTTTTACGCAAGTAAGCTGTAGTACTTTTATAACCTTTCCCCTTAAATAAACATAAAAGAAAACAGCTTCTGAGGAATTAAAAAAGTTCTTAAGGTTTTATTAAAGATTTTCTTCGCTGTATTTAATATCATCCCAGGTACTAAGTGCTTCTCGAACTACCATATCTATATTCTTAGGTAATGTGTACAGTTCTTACAGTTTAAAAATAAAGTGTAGACACAGCTATCGTGACGTCAGAATAATAAAATGTATGTTAGGTACACAAAACTTAAGAAACCATAAGATAAGCAAGTTATTTCTTAGTTTCTAAACACTATATTTGATGTTTCAATAGTGTTTATAAGTGAGGTGGAACGCGGAAATACAGGGTTGCCTGACGGCAGCGCGGACGGGTACACTTAAATACCTATTCCATATTTTAATTTCCAACTGTGAATCTTAGCAATCGTAAACATAAACACAGATGATAATGACAATACTGTGCGAAATTAGACACGTTCTTACCTTTGTAATTTTACACCTCTTATTTCAGGTTCCACAAAACAGTGGAAATTTTAAGTAATCAAGTACCATAACGGTATCTACTCATGGCAGATTGTCCGACTGCGCTTTCACAAAGTTGCCTCCATTTTAATGCTGCGTGTTTGCAACCGATTTGTATGCAACCAACGGCGAATTTTTATTTTCATACGCATATACAAATGTGTTCGCATCATTTTCAACTCTCTCTCTCTCTCTCTCTCTCTCTCTCTCTCTCTCTCTCTCTCTCTCTCTATATATATATATATATATATATATATGTAATTTGCATGTTGCATATCCACGAAAAGTTACATAACTAATAACAACTGGTAAAATTTATTTTCAGAAACAGAATGCTCGCAATAGATGCCATTCTCTTCCCTGATATACGAATGAAACTAATGTAGAATACCTAGTGCCATCTGTTGTCGAGAAAGAGAGTTTCAATCGAATATCTGAATTTTTTTATTCCATTTTATCCATCACTTTACAAGAGTATAAACTCACTTTTAAGTCGTACGGTACTACCAGATAATAAAAGTACCATATCAAGTGCAACATTAATTATTTTGAACGTTAAAAACTACAATAGTAATGGTATATAAATTAATAACAATTTCATTTAAATCAAATATGTAATAAATATGAATAGAAAGAGGTGTCACGAAAAAAATACTTCTCTTATTCATTTACAGTTAATTACAACACTACAAAATAAATAGTTCGTGCTGTTACGCGCGTTGGTTTCATTTGTAAACTTACAGTAGGTTAAATTATACTCAAATTGTTTCTTGGTCCGAACAATAATATATTACAATTTAAAAGAGTGACACTTGTTAAGAAAAAGGGGCGGACACAAAAGTCTTCAGTTCTGCAAAACACTGCTTGATTGATACTCAACTCATTCTCGTCAGTTCCGTTAGTTGTCATGCCAAACAACATAGATATTAAGATGTCTCATATATAATACTGTGTGGCGAAATGCACTGCTATATACCATTCGTTAACAACAGTGAACCGTGAATACTGAATTCAATGTAGTTTTAATGGAAATCCTGCGTTTGTTGGCTACTGATATCAACTGCAAATCTTAAAAATGTTTTTTTTTTTTTTTAATTTATTAGCAATATTATCGCATACCTTCAATTGTATTTGCCAATTTTTAAATATATAGCAGAACTTTTCATATATTTTATTACATAACAATAATGAACCCTTTTTGTCATTTTTCTGAATTCATTTAACCTTTCTCATCCGTCAAATTTACTAAACATCCTAGGTGCAGAGAACAGTAAATGTTTTTGGAACAATAAAATCATAACCCAGGAAATACATCTTTTAAATGAACAAAGAGTCTTAAGAATAAACTTCTTTGAAAAACATGACAAAAGTGGGCTCGTCCGGGATTTGAACCCGGGACCTCTCGCACCCTAAGCGAGAATCATACCCCTAGACCAACGAGCCGATTCACAGAAATCGATTAGTTTACAATTATATACGATCTACAAAGGTATAATGTAATGTATTACTTCTTTTCTTTAATTTGCGGTACCCCACAGAAATGGCTGGATTATGACATGGTAAAACAAACTGCTACCATAGGTAACACGATATTCTGTACAGAAATAATATCAAATGAGAAGTAAAATTTACATTAAGTTTTGTGTTTCAAACTGTTGACAAACGTTCCAGTTAGTTACCTATATTAAAATTATGAACAATTAATACCAAAATAAATTTTTATTAAATAACACAAGACTAATAAGTAATGCATTATTAAAAAGTAAATGTTAAAGCGGGTATCTACTGCTTGAACAAATAAAAATTGAAATATTTAACTGGGCCAACAGTTTTTACTACATTCGCTAGAAAGCAGTCACACGATTTATGTAGAGAACCCTAAAAGAGAGAGAAAGGTTATTACATATTTACTGCCATTTTAAATTCAAGGCGTAAGGACGGTTAAGTTAGATAAAAAAAATAATCATTTTAAGATATACGAAGTTCGAAAATGTGTTCGTACACAAAGTGAAGTTAACATAGGCTCGTTATTTACGTCTAAGTTAACTCGAGCCTTCAGGGCTCTACTACATTTTAACGACGGTGACTTCATTATTTATACTTAACAATTAAAGATATACATTTTAATTAAATGATTGTACCGGTTACAATAAATGATTGGCGCAAAGTTTTGAAATGCTCCTGGAATGGTATCATGCCATAACACCACCATGCATGACGAACCAAAGATTGGCAGGTAGCAGTGTGTTACAAAGCCATGTGCAAAGGTATTAGCAAAGTTGGGTAATGGATGTTCAAATAGCAAAGTGAAAATTCTTTTTCAATATTAAAAATACAAAGTACGGATGTTATTAACAGGTTTACTATAAAAAGTCTGCACTATATTAAACCTATTTTTATTTTAGGAGTAGTTAAAAATATGTAGACTGTCTAGGAAAAAACATGAAATTGGCAAAGCATTAGAATTTATCGCCCACAGGCAAATGTTCGTGGAGCTTGCCTTAGGGGATTGCGAAGTAATCGCAAAATAAATGCATGCTACGTGCATATTTAAAGAGGTGTAGCATAGCAAGGCTATGGTATTTGAAGTGTTCTGTATAATTTTCCGAGTGTAATAGTGTGTCTAATCAAGCCAGTTAGGGACGTGGGAAATAATTAGTGTTTCTTTCAAACTGACTGTTCTAGTCATAGAGTGCCCCGAAACTTAACAGACCTAAATTACTCTTCTACTCTGAAGGGTCCACATAATCATGTTTTATATTTAAATTAGTGCTTGAGAAAGAACTCTGAACTCTCCTCAAGCTAAGGGATGTCCATCCTAAACATTGGAGGGTCCTATTGTCTGCATGTTTTACGTGTTTATGTAATGAGGTCAGTAAACTAAGATACCTCGTAGGATGGCGTGAGCTCTTGGCGAGGACGCGGTTCGCCCGCGCTACCCCCGGAAGTCTGATTGCACGGGTCTTATGTGCTGCATGTGCATCGCATCGTGGGGGACTTTCATACTTTGTTCTGAACACTTAACTGCAATAGGTTAACGTAATTTACTGGAACTTTTATTTAGTTTACAACAGTCTTCCCCGCATTCGCAGCACCCTTCTGTCAGCTCAATTTACAGACCCCGGAGGTTTAATTACTATTGTAAGTTTTCGCACCATTCTAGGCCTTTTCTGTACAGTAATGGTCGCTGGCAGGCCTTGTGAGTCAGGTCCGCTTTAATTTGCATTGTATACATGTATTTACATACACTATTTGGCAATACAATTTACTTGAGTTAACAGAAACTTGTGAGTTCCCATTTAGTATTGTATTTCGGACCCTGGACCCATCCAGGAAGTCATCGACGCCTCAAGGAGGAATCCTTCATTTGTAAGGTAAAAAGGTAATATTAAGGCGTGTTGGGGAGCTTGAATACCTCAGCTATATATTATGGTTTCCTGTAAATTGGTACCGTGTGTGTTAAGGGATGCAGTCACGTGATTGTTCAACCTACTATCCTGAGAAATTTGACTTCCTGCTCACCCAGTGAGCTGCCACCCATTCTATTCTAAATATGAATATTGTGTAATATTCTGATTTTTCTTAACATAGTCGCCTGAAGATGTTCGCATTTCTATCCCCGACCGCTCAAGTAACGTTAAGTACATAGTTGGAAAGTCATACAGCAATATTCCAGGTATGTCATTCTGTCAACAGTGTAGGTCACGAGCATAAGGATGAACATCAAGGGAGCAACATTATGTCATCGGCTTTACAATCCTGCTGCTCTATCACCTTTGGGAAACAGCGGCCAGAGGGTGGGTACACATACACTCGCGCTATCCCCTATTCCCTGTTGCACCCCCACTGTGAGAATATTGATCGTTACTGTGAGCTATGCTGTGCATGTGTGCATGCCTCACCTTTCCTGGCTGGCCAACTACACCAATGGGCACAGGGGGTTAGCAGTGTAGGGGAAAGCAGTTACCCTCCCCCCAATTACTGTATGGCTGATGTGCTGGGAATTGTGAAGCAAGGCTGGTCAGACACATAAAAATGTGTCCTGATACCTTTGTGCTTGCAATACTTCCGCCCCATCACACAGGATGTTGTGGCGAAGTAAGAAGTGGGCCCACAAAACTGGCAATGCAATCAAAAGACCAGGTCAATGATCAACCATGCCATGAACACCCAGAACAGCTCCGAACATGAGAGAAGTGAATTTAAATTCCCATTGTACTTCAGTCACTTCGTTTCGGCTAATCTACAGCCAAATTTGAATTCAAAAAGAAATATTCTTGTGCTTAAGCTCGGGTATGAAGGGGAATGTGTGCCGTTATTAAAATGAAATGTGTGTGTGCAAATGTATTTTACATGTGCATATCCATGGTAAGTAGAAAGTGCAACCATCAATGGGAAAGTCATTAAGTGCCAACAATACTAGAATACCATATGCACCTAAACAGTGTACAGGGACATGTTAATTTGAATGGGTTATCGATCCACTCCGTGCTATATCCCGTCATATCAAGGGAGTGAACGCAGAGACATGATGATATGCTGAATGTTCACCGCACATGTACATGGGCGGTGATTACAACTGGGTGTAAGACTGACTGTACAAGTCAGCTATTTCACCTGTGGCATGCACACAGCGATTGTGAGCATGTTACTGCAGCTGCCCTGTGTACTTAAAAGGTGCATGACTAATGTAAACAACACCACCCAGTTGCTTGATCACTCCATGCCTCGCCAGGGGAAAACACTGACAACCACAGTACAACAATGAACACTGTGATCATCTTCCCTTGCACCTCACCAGCACTATATGATATCAATGATGTACCCAGTGCTCAGTAGATGGCATCACATGGCCATGCTCTGCTTGCAGTGATGTAACAACATCCTAAAAACTGCAGGCTACCAACAAGGAAGCAGCTGCCACACAGGTAAATGCAGCACCAGCAAAATGGTGTGGTACAATCTGTGGGCGAGGGGGCAGAGGCCCATTATCTTATCCAGCTATGCCAAGGAGATGCACGACCCACAGATGGTCTCCACAGGAGGGAGGCATTTGACACAGGATGGCGACTTGTGCCCTAGACCATCTGTCACACCATGCTACATGGCCCACTCAAAGTGCATGTCGATTATAACAGTGCGACAAACACCAAAGTGCAGGTATACCATAGAGTGTAAATACAGTGCACAGCTCATTGTCAGCTGGACACGGCTGGAGAGGCACTGCATTAATATATTATATGCATGCATAATAAATTCTATGCAAAATGTTCATAATAAAACTGCAGGATATGTCAAAATTCAACAGAAGGCATAAATTTAAAGTCACAGACTTGTACAAAGCACAATGAATGGAATTAGCAATCTTTTAATAAACATCTAAACATATTTCGCATTTTTTTTATTGTCTTAGAATATCACAAAACTACACAACATACTTTATATTGTTCGGTTTTATTAGGTGTGGAAGTGTCTGTTGGAATTTTTTTCATTAATTATTATGTTATTTGCAAGAGTTCTGAGTCATGCAATTAGGAAGTTAAGTAGTTTTTGGCAAACGACCTGCAGACCTCAACCAGCCATGAGGCACAGTCCGCCAGTCCAGCTTCTTGGCTTGTGCGAGGCAGGCAGCTATCATGATGCTCCACCACTTAGAACTAATCGCCAAACTTTACGAACCTTTGCGATACTGTGCGCAGACAAGCCGCCTCTTCTTCCTCGAGAATTGCATTGTGCGGGGAAGCTTCATCTTACAACTTTACTTCACGCAAATATGCAGCTCGTATGCCTGCATTGTAACAGCACAGGCTTCCAGGTTGGATTAGGCCATGTATCCATGTTAAATATGTTTCCCACAAGTGTTGTATGAAGTGTTTTAATTTGTGTAAGGGAAATATAGATGACAAAATACACTGTGTTTATTATTTTGTGGACGGCCTGATGTTTATGGGCATGATACCATTTTAACCCACAAACCTGATTTGTGACCATGAGTCAACCCTTAATTTCTGGGTTAACCTGTCTGCTTAATTTCAATGTGTTCAGGTAAACATACAATAGACCTGCAATAACCAGGCACATTGCTTATTGACAAGTTCCCGGCGGAACCGGCGTTTTCCTCACCAAACCTCCCCTCCTGGTGGCCGATACCTATTAAAAGGTTATACCAGGAGCACTTCTTTCTGTCTTTACGTTAACCATCCCTTCAAACTAAAGCTAAATCGGCTCTTTTTGTTTCGCAGGGTGCCGCCAGGAACTTGCAATTTTGTGACCGTCATGCTGGCCGAACTGAATTTATAACACAAAACTAACTATTCTACCAACCATTCCTAATGCGTACTGCGCGAGTCCTTCTTTCACGGTTAAATTAAGCATGACGGTATCCCATTAATGCAAACGCGGTTCAGTGCGTGCGGGTGTGGACCGGACTTAGATTCGGGGGTAATCGGTAGACCAGAATTACCCCTTCCTCCTCGCCCGCCGCTCGCAAAGAGCACGAAACTATTCCACACTGCAGACTTTCGTTACCGTCCCATTCACAGATGTCAATAGGAAGCAAGACATGATCGGTATCCAGACAGGCGTGAAGAGTTTCCCCGGGTTGAGATCGCTGACGCAATGACGCACTCAACTTGCCAGGGCCTCGTCGCGATTCTACGCCACTGCCCACCAGCCATAGCTGTCTTCTTCTCTCAATCCTTCCTGTTCTTGTATCTCTAGTCTTCAGCTGGAGCGATCGTCGTGGCGGAGAAAGGGAGAGTTTCCCTGGGCGTGAAGCTGAATCACGTCAGTTCACGCATGCCAGGGCCTCGTCGCGATCCCAGTCCGGCCAATCAGACCCTTCCTACTGACATCACATGCACACACATACTACCTTTTTACTTAGACCGAGTCTCGTCAATCGGTTGGAGCAGGTTCCTTCCTTCTTCCATAATCACATTCCGGTTCCTTTGCTGTGGTCGTTTACCTGGAACAAACCCAAGTGCATGATCCAGGAAGTAGAGTTCGTTCGTCATATCCTGTTAATTTCCTGATAGAGGTAGAGTGGGTTCTAATCAGTTTCCAGACGGCGAGAAGAGTTTCCCTGGGTCGAGATCGCCGACGCAATGACGCACCCAACTTGCCAGGGCCTCGTCGCGATTCTTCGCCATTTTCTGCTGTTTATTTTCCATTTCTGCCTTTATCATTGCATTTACCTTTGTTGTGCTTAGTTGTCTTCGTTCAGAATGCGTGAGTTTTCCCTGGACAAGTGCTCATCCCGTCAGCCACACTTCCCAGTTCTTCCCACTCATCCATCTGGCTGGTCAGGCCACTCTCTCTCTCCCTCTTTGTGTCACGTCCAGTTTGTTTGGATACAGTCCGATTTTGGAGGACTAGTACCTGACCACAGTGTACCCATTGAAGGGCCTACTGTAATCAAATGTACGCCTCCCGTATGTGCGAACTGCATCCTTAAAGATCGAAGTCGGGTCAAAACGTTCTCCTCTGCGCCAGAAGCACTCCTTCAGAAGACTGATGAGCGCCTCCGGATTGGTGGGCAGACCTACCTGGGCGACGGCAAGCCTGTCCACACACTCCAGACGTGGGAAGAGAACTTTATCTCCTCCTTCCATCTGTCTTACCACAAGGCTGATTGCGGCTGTCAGTGTTATTGGATCTTCCAACCTGGAGAGCTGGGCACCCCGCACGACCTCGTCGTACAGTTCCCAGGGCTCCTTAGGGTTGGCTCCTACTGGCCAGGTCTGAACTCCTGCATCAATCGTGTTGCGATTTGATGGCCAGTCTATATTGATGGTCTTTTCAGAGGATGGCGTGGCTTCGCTTTGACGAACTAACTTCTTTAAGGTAAGGACTTCCCTCTTCCTTTCTTCACAGCCATCCTCTGTTTCTGGTGGTACTTCCTTTGGAAGGTCTAGCGTCTCAACTATCCTTCTTCTGTTTATACCACAAACCGCTCTTCTTGTTTGGTCACGGATCATTTTGCTCATGTTTCGGCCCGCACTCATGAAGCCCTCCCTCACGAAAAGAACAGGGCTCCATGTGCAGGGCCATCCTTTCTTGTTCTGAGTTGTGCTTGCTTCTTGGTCTTCATCTATTAGATGAAGAACCGACCCCTGAAACCTTGGCTCCGGAGGTTTTTCTTCCTCTTTGTTTTCTGGTGTTTCTATTACAGTAGTTGTGCACCCAGGGCTATGGACTTGTACTGGCTCTTCTTCCTCCAGTATTACTGTTGGAAAAAGATGCTCAGCCATCTTGGTTGTTAGTTTCATCCGGGTCATCCACTTCCAGAGTTCTACTCAGGCTGGTACTCAACCACCACACGTCAAACTCCTCATTCCTTTTACCTACTGCAGTTAGGAACTCCAACACCTTTGGCGCCAGTTCCCTAGAGGCTAACATACCTCTTAGATCAAGATATCCAGTACTATCCTCGAAGGAGGTCCGAAGATCCTCAATCTTTGGACAGTCAAAGAGCAAGTGTGTGGAAGTATCAGGTACTCCACACACCACACATTCCGGATCATCTACCAGAGCCATGGAACACAACTTAGCCTTAAAGTTTCCATGGCCAGTCAGGAACTGCGCGCCGTAGTGACCAATTGATAGCCACCCCGCCCGCAATCTCAGCCTGACGTCCGGAAAGATCTCGTGCGTTAGTCTTCCCTTTTCCGATGCATCCCACCTTCTCTGCCAGTCACTCATTGTCTGTTCCCTTAAGTGCTTGGCTTCCTCGGGGGGGACGGGTCCCATCCATCTTGTTCTGCTATACTTTCCCCTTTCCTGTATTAGCAGATCCAGTGGAACTTCTCCTGCAATTACTTGCAGGGCATCGTTGGAGGTTGTTCTGTAGGCTCTCGTGACTCCCAGAAGTGCTGCTCTTTGAGCGCTGATCATTTTGCGTTTTACAAGGACCTTGTACGTTTCCTGGTACCATACGCCCGCAGCGTAGGTTACCACGGCCAGGAAAACTCCTCTATATAACAGCTTGAGCGTGTGGTAGCCGAGACCCCAGTTTGCCGGAGCCACAGCCCTGATCTTGTGGAACATTACCACTGCCTTGTTTACCGCATAGGCCGCGTGTCTTTGGAACGAGAGACGGGTCTGCAGGATCACACCCAAGTACTTCATCTCTTGGACGAGTTTCACAACTCGCCCTTCGAACCTCAGTACTGGCTTTCGCTGGAGGGAACCTTTCAGAAGAATGGCATTCATCTTATCTACAGCGAACCTCAACTTGAAGTTCGCTGCCCATATCCTGATTGCTTCCATAGCAATTGCCACTTTTTCCTCCAGCTCTCGCCGTGTCCATGCAGGTATCAGAAGGAGTCCGTCATCTGCGTATCCGTAGATCACACAGCCCCCCGGCAAGTCAAGTCTGAGCAGTCCTTCGAATATGATGTTCCAGAGAATGGGACCAAGGACAGACCCTTGGGGGCATCCCTTTGTTAGCTCTTTCTGTTCTCTATGTTCCCCTATATGTATTTCACAGGTCCTCTCATTTAGAAAGTCCCTGATCAACATATATAGGTTTTTCGGACACTCCAGTAACCGCAGTTGCCACAGTATTTGTGGCCACCAGGCGTTGTCAAATGCCCCCGAGATATCCAGAGAAATCGCTAGGACATAATCGTGCTCATAGTCCTTAACTTGGTTCACCATATCTATTACTGCTTTCTCGGTACTCTTTCCCTTCATGAAGCCATATTGCCTTGTATGGATACCTTGAACCACGTCAAGGTATTCCATTAGCCTTCTGTTGATCAGGCGTTCCAGTACCTTACCCATCACACTCAGGAGCGTGATGGGTCTGTAGGACTTAGCTAATCTAGGGTTCTTTCCTCCCCCTTTATATATTATTTTTAGCAGTCCTCGTTTCCAGCATGCAGGGAAACTACCCGTTTCCAGACAATGGTTGAACAGTTTAAGCATGTCGTTTTTGATTCTCGGATATGCCCGGAGGAGCATCTCGCCCGTCAATCCATCTATTCCCGGGGCCTTCTTTAGTTTTGTCCCTTTGACTATTCGGTTCATTTCCTCCATGGAAAATACTGAAGTGTCCTCCGTCCCGATCCCCTCTCTGGCCATATATCTCAGTTCTCTGTGATACTCGTTCTCCCCTTCCAGGTCATCGTCAGGCAACAAGACTTCCATCAAGTGCCTGGCGTTTTCCTCGAAGGACTGCAGTAACTGTCCATCACGATCTAGGGCTGGAAGCTCGTCTGAGTTCCTGATCTTCCCTGACACCATTCGGTATACAAGGCCCCATGGATCTTCATTTCCCCTATCAGTTACCAGCTGTCTCCAAGCTGTCTGTCTTTTCTTTCTTAGCGTCCGCCGATAGTCCGCTCTCAAGGCATTATACTGTCTGATTTCCCTTACCCGTGCATCTGGTTGGTACGTTCTTTTGAATGTTTTGCGAGCTCTCTTCACCGCTCTCCTTAGCAGTTCCAGCTCGTCATCCCACCAGGGATGATGTGGTACTTTCCTGGACACCCTAGGAATTGCTTCCTGGCAGGTGTCCATTATCACTGCCACCAGTTCTTTCGCCTTCTGATCCAGGTTTTCGTAATCACTCGTTCTGTACCTTTCCAGCCTTCTCAGAAGTACTCTGTCAAAGAGCGGCCAGTCGGCTTTTGCTGTAATATATCGGGGCCTTGCATTTCTTTCACTATTTCCCCTATTACACCGAATGGTGAACAGGATCATCTTGTGGTCAGAGTCCACCTCGTCCGAAACCCTCCAGTCCCCAATACGTCCCAGGGCATGCGCTGTCGCTATAGTCGCGTCCAGATATGATTCTGAATCATGGGCTGGTGACCAGTAGGTCGCCGGATGTCCTGGCGTGTTTGCAACCTGCAAGTTATTCTCGGTTAGGTACTCGTTTACCTCCTCTCCTCTTCCGTCAGTAACTGGTGAGTTCCATAATTCGGACTTTGCGTTAATATCCACTCCGAAAATTATGTCCTTTTCCTTAGCTCTGCGAACTATCACACTCCACTGAGAGAGGTGATGCTCTACCGTATCCTGGGGTTGGAAGTATGACGATACAATCGTCACACTTCCTCCTCCCATTTCCACCTTCAAACACGCATGCTGCGTGTTTGACAGAGCCTCCAGTGCCTATATCGAATAGAGTCCTAACGCATGGGTATAAGGACGGTAGGGTCTTTCTCCCATCAGCACAAAACTTCCTTGAAGAGAAGGTATTTTCCCATGATGCAGGTAGGGCTCCTGCATCAATACCATGTCTAGATTTTGCTCCATCCCAATTCTTTGCAGTTCCATTGTTGGAACTGCTGCCGTTTGCAGGTTGATTTGCCCGACGTGTAGCAGCGCATGTCCCCTAGACATACTGAGTCCTGTCAAGTTCCAGAGCTAACTGCCTCTGGTGAACTGGACATTCATTGGTTCCCACTCTATGGTCAGTATCTTTCCTCTTGTCCTTTATGCAGTTAACGCACTTAACTGCTTGTTCCTTGCTTTTGCACTCAGCAAAAGTATGTCCAACCTCGGCACACCCNGCAGTTAACGCACTTAACTGCTTGTTCCTTGCTTTTGCACTCAGCAAAAGTATGTCCAACCTCGGCACACCCAGAGAATGCCATTTGTGCCATGCATCTTTCCTTTATATGTCCATAGCCTTAGCACTTGAAGCACCTTGTAGGCACCAAGTAATCCCGAACCTTGCACCTTTAAAAGCCAATATAGAGGTTTTCCATTTGGGTCAGCATCCTTCTTAAGGCGGGGGTTGTCTCCAATACCATATTCACTTTGTCCTTGATATGGCGTGGACCTGTCCTGAACCGGATTGTGGCGTTCTTTTTGAACTCCTCTATCTCTATCTGGTTCTCGCTGAAGTTCTGTTCGCACAGTCTCTCCAGGAAGTTCTCAGTATCGTAGTCCTGGGGGACATCAAATACTATTACCTTAGGTCCACGCCTTTTGGGATCTTCTACTCGAAGTCCCAGCTCTGCCATTCTCTGTGAATTTTTCAGTTTCAGCATAGTTTCCTCATCCTCCGCCTCAAGAAGGATACCGCCTTTGCCAACTGCCCTCAAGTTTCTCACCTTCAAGTGTTCTTTTACAGGGTCAAATGCTNCCATATCCGGCTTACCTTCCCCGTTCTTGGGGGTAGATGAGCACGGTCTTCCGGACTGTTAGTTTACGGCCCTGTACGACCTGCCACTCCCCTGTGACTTTATGGTCTGGCTTGTCCTTGTTCTCTCTTTGTTCCTTAACAATCTCTGAGAAACTCAGAGGGGCCTTGGACTTAGTACCCTGTTCTGGAACATGTGTGGTCCTTTCTTTCAGTTTCTCGAGTAGAGAAACTTTTCCTGACAGACCCTGATTTTCTGCCTGTAGCACTGCGTTTTTAAGCAGCTGCATGTCTAGCAGCGCTTTCAACCTCATTATTCTGGGCAGCAAGAAGTTAGATACCTCCTTGTGACCTTTTTCCGGTCATCAGTCACATAACATGTAATCTCCTCCAAAGCCAGGGAGGTTTCCGTCTGAATTGCCTCATAGGCCAATTTGCTCTCGGTATTTTTCTTCTCCTCCTCTTCCTCCACAACTTCTGCCCAGCTTGGTTCCTCTGGCTTGGACGGGGGAGTCTGCTCTCCTTGATGCTGTCCTTTTTGTCTATTGCTTCTGCGACCACAGATGCCATTATCTTTCCGTCCTGCCCCCAGATGTAGGGGAGGATCTTCTTCAGCCAGAATGTTTCCACCTGGGAAGGTGGAAACACTTGGTCCCATTTCGTTTCGCCATCCAGTATCCGTTGTACATAGTACATTGCCCTTTCTTTTTCCAAATCGATTCCTTTAACTGAGGCTACCAGGAAACCTCGCCTTTCCAGGTTTGGTCCCTGGTACACTTTGCCGGGGGCTCTCTGGTACACAAGGTACCAGGGGTCCCTTTTTGCAGTCATTACTGGGTGAGGATTTCAACCTCAAGGCAGACCTCTGCGAGGTACAGCCCTTGGCTGGGGCAAGTGATCTGTGACCACCGCCCCACCCGGTACTGTCTTTACCCCTTTCTGTGCTGCCCTCTTAGCCGACTAAGGACTTAGAGCAACACACAAGAGAATCTGTCTCTCGGTTGGCTAATCGCCTTAGTTCGTTGTCACCACCCGCCCACGTTGAGGGGGGGCAGCACACAGTACCTTTCTTCAGTAGACTTCACTCAAGTGAAGGCTGGGCAGCAGAGCGGCACAGTCTCACGCCTGAACAAAGGTACTACTTCTTTGTTCAGTTTATTTCACTGTTCCACCAGTCACAGTGTGGGGTTTGTCTCAGTTAGGATCTCCAATCCTGCGGGTGGTACCCTGAGACAGGGTACCACCCCGCTTATTGACAGGGGGGGAACCAGGATACCCCTTAAATTCCAGGATTTGAGCACCTTAGATTCCTCGAGGGAGCAGCAATACACCCAGACAGATGGCCGCATAACCCAGATTCAATACCTTCACATCATCGCCTGCTGTCGATGGCTGGTGCAACGTTGGGTAGATCTATCTTTTCTCATCAGCATAATTTTTCTGTCCCGACTTTACCATTCCTAAATCCAAGTGTGTCTGGGACACTTGCATTACATGCATAGCCATGTGAAATGAATGCACCTGGCATAGAGACGTGGTTGAACCACTGTTATTTAATGAGGCGAATTCCACCCAGTATGCTATATTGTGCCAATAAATGTGTGAGTTTAGATCCTTAGGTTTTCTAGAGGAGTGGAAGAGGCATGCCTTGATTAACTGTAAGAATTTTCCCAATACTGGACAATGGTAGTAACAAATAATATGCAGCATGTTTGCAAAGTGCTCATGCATGATTATACACAAATGCTAGGGAATTACATGATGCCAATGCATAATTAAAATGTGTGCTATACTTGTGTGATAGTCATTTTGCATTTTTGGAATTACACCAGTGTATCCACCGATGTACACCAGACTTTCGGAAACTAATGTTTTGGATGAGTCTGGTTGAACAGATGTATTCTTCTGGTTTAACCAGCCTGAAAGATCTGTAGATCTGGCGGATGGCACCAGAACATCAACCAATGATTTTTCGAACGCAACCTCGCAAACACACATGTTGATAAATAAATCATTTGCGAATGATAAAGTCACAGAAAGGCCACATTTAATTGCAACAGAAAAATGTAGTGCCTTTAAATGTGCACAAACACAGCCGAAATACATGAGACTTAACTTGTATTTTGTAAAGAATGAGCTTGTTTATTAGAAAATACTTAGCACAGTATTTATTATGGGTTTCCTGTATTATAAAGTTTTTTTGCATGTTTGTATTTATTCATTTGCATTCGTAACAAAAATATATAAACAATCTTATCGGAAATTCTCTCAAGCAGTGTACAACAGTGCATACAATAACAATCATCACTGGTGGATCTATTGGTGAATTTCCGAAAATGCAGATGCTGTTTGGCATTATTTTTCGAGGCGAGTCGGACGAAGGTCATGATACAGCCCGTAGGTGAGCACCGTCTCTTTGTTACAATCGTTACTTATTATTTTCTTTATGTAGTTTTATTTTTGAACAATTGTTAATTTAACCCATTTGTGTAAGCCCCTAAACCAATTTTGTCTTTGTGAACCCAGGGTTATATCGTAACATTGATGTGGACCACTTCCACGTGGTCTGCCCCGACCACTGTTATGCCAGTGCTGGGCTGTACTAACCCCCACGGGCTGCACAGTGCACACCATGTGCTGCATGGAACACCCATGCCTTTGCATTCATGTTTGCACTGTAGACATATTAATGCATGAATGGGGCATGTCCCATTCAGTAATATGTGCTAGTCTGTGTAGTAGCTTTAACATTGTGTAAAGTCAACCTAGTGGTAAGGCTGGGGAGTTAAATTTGCGGTGTTTTATTAAATCCTACATAATTTAAAGGCAACAGGCAAGTATTATCAGAACTAGACCTTAAGGTGCCATGCAAATATAATAATGTTTTATAGTGCCACATTCATATTTAATTAGCGAGTTAATTAAAAGCCAATCAGTACGAAGTTTTTCCTGTTAATTAACAAGATGATGTTTGGTGAGGTTCGGGAGGATGTTAGCAAGTTCATGTGTACACAATATGCCATGCACATTTCTGGCTGGAAAACACTCACCGGTTCAGATATATCTTGTAGAATCTTTACTGCCTACTCTGATTGTGTGGTGGGCCATAGTCGACCACCCAAGTGGCGAAGACATCCCTTGTCCTTCCTGCCATTGTTGAAGAAATTGTTGTTGCATAGCATTTGTTTGGCCCAATACTGCGGGGGGTTCGGGCTGGAATGTGTGTTATGTTGATATTGCAGTTGAGTTAAATGAGGAGCTGTGAGGCTACTAAAAACACAATCTAACACAGATTTAATTGACATTTTAATATTAAACATTGAAAGTATAAGAAAAACACAAAACCTTGAATGTTCTGGTTGGTAGGTCCAGCTTCCTTTGTGCATTTAAGCTGCTTGACCAGAAATCAAAGGTAAAAACATAAGGTAATATAGTTTTCTTACATAGTGCGAAGCAGGTCTCGCAAACAAAGCCCGTCGGCAGCTACCACTAATAAAACTAGAAAACTCTAAGAATGGTTTACGTTGAAGTTATGCTCCTGGGGCGTAAATGGGACTGCAGGAGGTGGAGATGCTCTCTTCCCGAGCTGAATGAAGTTAAACAATTATACGTTCCTTTAAAAGACAAGAAATGTATTGTTCATTGTGATTAGTACAAAAGTAAATGAAGTGCCCAGGCAGCACTGACTATGTGCGACCTGCTCTGATACACATCCACTTCAGACTAAATGGCTGATGGAGTCTTTCTGCCTACTAGGCCAGAAAGATGCTAGAAGTGTGTAAAATGTTTATTAAAAACATTTCAGAACAAATGTTTTGTCCCCTTTATTACATTACAGGTAGGAGGGGAAAACTCCCTTAACTAAATTCAGTGATACATCTTCCCTAGTGAAAAATACATAATCCTTAATAAACGAACTCTAAAGAAAATGCATGACGACAGAATTTGGTCATCGTTAAGTTTACGGTGTTTAATTGCGCGCTGAGTGTCTGTTCCAGTCCGTAAACACAAACTGTTGACACATGTGACAAAATAAACCTACCTAAGTTAAAATTAAAAATACTACCACTAATGACATAAAATGCCCCTGGTCATGTGGTGTCTTTGGAGCTTAGACTTAGGTTGGGACGAGTGAGACCTATGACCAAATCGGAAGTCATTGTACTACACTTTTGATGTAAATTTGTCACATATTCTCAGCCAGCTTCACTTCAAGGCCACACCAAATTCTCAGTCTGATTGAGCTGGCTGTGGGTGCTGCACATACATCGCATCACGGAGGGCCTTAATACTATGTTCTGATCAGTTTCATAGCAATAGACTAACTACAGGTTACTGGAAACTTTAAATTCTTTGTCTTTTATGATTATATTTCCCCTCCATCTAACTCACCAGCCCTAGAGGTTTAACTTGCGCATTTAATTTCCTTTTGTGACATCCAGGATTTTTATCAGTCACAGCTGCTGCCAGCCTTTATGAGCTAGACTTGCTTGTGTGTGTATGCCACATGTGTTAGGTGTATATGTTTTTTCCTAAATACAACTAATTACCGGCTCTACTGCCTTAATTGTATTCAGTAGTATTGAGCTTCGGGACCTGGCCCTACCAGGAGTACTTCCCCCTCCCTCACTGAGGTGTGTGTCATTGTGACTTAGATTTTGACTGCAGAGGTAGTCAAAATGGTAGTTCCACCCACGAACCCTGAGAAACGAGAACTTTTATTTCCCCCCCCCCTCCCCCAATCAACTGGAGAGTTGGTGCCCTTTCCTACTATTAGAGTTACATGCTATAAAATAGTCCACGAATTTGATTTAATTCTTTTTAAAACGACATACTAATTATTTCAGTACCATATTTTTTGGTATTGCCGCTAGTGTTTACCTGTCCCCTATTGCAAAGGTAACATTAAATGACTTGCCCAGCTAGTGTGATGGGAATCTATATTAAAATTATGTTTGTGCCATATCGAGAGAAAAAAAAAGTTGGGATGCAAAAATCGCCATTTTGTAGTACTTGCAAGCAAGAATTGGGCTCATGCCACCATTGTGTGGCATAGGTGTGGCTCGCACACGACAAAGGGACTCTGACATTACCATTGACCTATCGCCACTCATACATGTGTGCGCGGACGAGTGCACCCACTCTGCAAAAGGGCGGTCAACAACTCCGATCAGTCGACTCACTCCACACACGCGAGAAACTCGCAAACAATTAAGACTGATGTCATTCCCGAAGACGATCCATCTAAAAAAAACTAAGGTTCGGGCTTCTGCATTATGCAACATCTACCACAGCCTGCTTCAGCCTACTGGGCTGTATAGTGTGGCATACAAGATACCTGTTCGTCCCACTAGAGAAGTGTGCAGCCAGTGCAGTAAACCCAAGACATTCTACCCGATCGAGAAGTACAGGCTAAATTCACCAATATGTATGTCCGACTTTGAAGCGTACTTTCTGCCTCTGGCCACCTTCACATCGATCGGATATATTTGTGAGCGGTCAACATATGTAAGAATCGAGACGGACTCCGTCCATGGCTTTTGCTAGACATGTCAACGAGCAGTACACATGAGCTGCCTCCCCACTACAGAGAGACCCTAGGTGCACCACCAACAGTTATGGCACATACTGTGCACGGAGCAGTGACCTGTATGCAAACGGAAACTGCAGACAATCTGCCGGCTGAGATGAGCTGGAGACTACACACAGCTTAGAGAGAGCAATACAGGTGAGTATTATACTGGGAACTGTGTTAATCCTGGTAGAATTTGTGTACAGTGCAAAGAGTGATCTGCGACCATGTGTGTGTCACCTGAGGTGTGGTATCTGTCCAGGATTAGGATGGGATATTCACATGTGCAGTCTGAGTATTCCCTACAATGTGTCATGGGATTTACAGGTAATGCAGTACCAAGAACAATACTTCTGTGCCCCATCACAAAATGCTATTAACTGCAAGGGTCAATAATAACCCAATTAGCTACTACATGGCTTTTATCTGTGTAAAACAAGCAAATACATAACCCAGTACAAAAAACCACTATGCCTGGAAAGTTTCAAACATTTCGACTTTTCCTAGTCATGGAATCGAGGATGCCAGAGCATTTTTGATCGAGTGCAAAACAACATACCTACAATGGTATGGCATTGGTGAGGAAGATCGGGCTATTGTCATAGGGAACCAGTTACCAGGTGAGGCAAAATCAAGGAGGAAATTTATCCACAGAGTGTAATATGTCTTGGGAATAGTTAGTGCAAAAATTCACTGCTCGGAACGCGAACACATGTGCCATCTAAAACAGCAAATCGCCTTGTTTTCAGAGGAACAAATTACCATGGAGGACTTAGATATTTTTGAGAGTCGCAAGCTTAGCCTATCCAGCCAATATTATCAACATCACTCTAAAGAGGATGTTTTAGAAGCAGTAGTGAAAACCATCCGAACCAAATACAGACGATTTGTATGCCCAATGGTCTATAAAGCTTCTCAGAGATTTTTAATAACGGCGGTGAGTGTTGGCTGGGACACAGAAAAATGCAGGATCGCCAGCCTAATGTCCTACAATAAATCCTAAGTGTGGTCAGACACAGGGCTTGCAAGTTGATGCCACAGTATTAGAAAGGATAAGGTGCCGAGACAAACCGACCCTGCGAAACCAATGTCAAACGCCACGCCCTTCCCCCCCCCAGACTGCTGATATGTCATGGCCAAACAAGCCAGGCACTATGGGACAGAGTGGCACAAATGACGCCATTCAACTGCGCAACACAAACAACATCAATAAAGAACAATCTGGAACACCATGTTGTCTGATATGCAAAGACGATCAGTACCATTGACACAGGGTGTATCCAAACAACCCTGACAAGCAGACGGGAAACTACAAAGCAAAGTAGGGCAAACTGGGACCGCCCTCGCCGTCACACCAGCGACCAAAACAACTAACGCCAACCTCGATTCAAACTGTATCTACTTGGATCATGTGAGTACCAATTGCGACTGCCTTACACGAATATAAATGTGCGTAAATGAATGTAATACTGTTTCCTTGATAGGTACAGCAGACTCCCCAGAACACTGTGCATGCCGAAATATTAAAAACACAGCTATTAGTCGAATGTAAACAAATAGTGCAGTTGGCGACCCTGAACTGGAACAGCACATTTTTAGAACAATATGAACTAAAAATTCGAATAAACGATTGTAGCATGATAACTGTCGTCCTCGTGTCTGACGAGACACGCGAAGACACAATTCTAGGCGTGCCTTGGCTCATACAGCAGAACACAATAATACTCTTCTTCTTCATCATATCTACCGATTCATCCTTTACTATACTCATCGTTCAATGATTAGACTTATCTTCCAATGTAACTAATAGTTCTTCTTAAAATATCAAAATATATAAAAATAGTAAATATATAAAATATTAAAAGTGTAAAATATAAGCTACACAACTAAACCAAAGTTCTATAAAACATCACACAATCCTCTTCTTCCTGTTCTTCATACTCTTCCACTATATAGTATCCGTGAGCTTCTTCTAACACATACAGATATAAGAGTTTTCTAGTGCCCCTCCACAAAACAGGGTTTCCGCTGTTCTGNACCATACAATCCTCTTCTTCCTGTTCTTCTTCATACTCTTCCACTATCTAGTATACGTGAGCTTCTTCTAACACATACAGATATAAGAGTTTTCTAGTGCCCCTCCACAAAACAGGGTTTCCGCTGTTCTGCTCCAGCCTAGCCAGCAAGCGTGGCGCTGCCGGGGCCCTTGCCTAGTTTCCTAGGCGCTGCCGGGGCCCTTGCCTAGTTTCCTAGGCGCCCCACTGGCCTCGCCTGAAGCAGCAGTCAGCGACTTCTACTGTTCCCCATTTACATCCTAAGCAATAAGATCATCATTAAAAGTTTTCATAATTCTGTATATTTTGCTCACAAATCTTTCAATATCTTTGTAAATTTCAGTATCGTAAATGGTGTGTCCTATTAAAGGCCAGTGTTCCAGATGTTTACTTACAGTTATTCGTAATTCTCTCCTTTCTTCCTCAAATATTATGCAATTATATAGTGTATGATATACTTCTTGAGTATCTTCCACACATTCACATCTGTCATTATTAATTTTATTTATCTTCTTCAAATAACCTTTAGTCTGGCAGCGACCACCAATAATATCCTTCATCACTTTACTAAAATTGGTGTTACTATCGTACAACTCCATAATATTTATAATGTAATTCCGTACACCTATACTGCTCTCTATATCACTCCATTCAGTATTCCATTTCCTAATTGCTTTTACATAGAATACTTTTAAAATTTTCTTTAGTGCTTATTATTTCGTTGTCGTCCACTTTTACCCATCTAGTATTAAATTCAGTGAATCCAGTGTAATTTTGTCCATTGATTGTAATTTGAAGATCTGTATTTTTTAAATTTATATATAATATTACTGTTCTCAAGAATAAGATCGATAGGTATTTCCTTATTTAATATCATTATTGCAGCGAAGGAGGTTGTACAAACCATGTCATGAATCTTTAGTAATACAAATCTTTGTATTGCCCTTAATCTTGTTACTATGCATTTATTATTTAATATATTGTCTATTGCACTGATTCCGTATGTAATTGTGTTTACAAATAATGAATTATATACAATTTCCCTAGAGTTTGTACTGTATTTAGTATGTTTCCAGATATTATTTTTGATTTTATTGCATAGAGTTTGTAGTTTCTCCGTAATCATTTTAATACGCCGAGTAAAACTTAATCTATTATCAATAATAATGCCCAGATATTTGACGAGTTTTGTAATTTTAATACTTTTGTTATTATACTTTATAACGGAGGGTCTCATATCCAAATTTCCTTTAACAACGATTCCTATAGTCTTCTCTGTTGCAATTTTCAAACCTTTAGTATTTACCCACTCGTGTAATATCATCATTTCCTCATTAGCTTTATTTTCCAGATCTCTTCTACTGTCACCACCAATTATTATAATACAATCATCAGCGAAAGCTACACGTTCAATATTTGTATTCTTCATTAAATTGAGATATGTATTGAAAACTAAATTCCAAATAGTGGGCTCCAACAGAGAGCCCTGTGGGCAGTCCCTATTCATGCTATTTTCATAATCTATGAGATTATTAGCGATACCAATTTTTATTTCGTTAAAATAATCGAGAAGCACCTTTTTTTTTCCACATTATTGATCTATAATTGTATAATTTACCTAATAATTCTATTTCATTCCAGTGCTGAGAATGCGTTGCTAATATCAATTAGTATAAGTGTTACATATTTCATGTCTATATCTCTAATTGTTCCCATTACCTTTCTAATAGCATTTTTGGTTGATTTCCCTTTCCTGAATCCATATTGATTCAAATTTATGATACTTTCGAATGCTGGTCTAATCCTCCCATTACCGGGAGGAGGCAAATTGGTCTATAAGAGTTAGTATTTTATTTATTTGTGCTGTTCCCTTTATATATTAATACTACCACGGCCTTTTTCCATTCTACCGGGAAAATGCCATCTTTCATACAAATATTCAAGATTCTTAGGATTTCCATTCAAATCTCATCCCAGAGCTCAATTATGACCTCGATAGTTATATTATCATATCCAGGTGCTTTTTTTCTACCACTATTCCTAACTGCTTCTTCTAATTCTGTTATGTTTACCTCACTACTTATAACATTTACATCCTCCAAACTTGCAGTTGTTCTTTCTTCTTCAGTACTTTTATCTGGTATTAGGAAGTCGATAAGCTTAACATAAGCTTAACATGGTTTAAGTTTAGTGAGTTCTTAAGCTCTTTTAATTAGCACATTACAAAAACATGAAAGTTTTAATTTTGATAGCTAGTTACGCAAAAAGAAAAAATCTTTGTTTATGGTACAACAATTTAATCACTTACAGTGTCTGAGCACTGCTCATGATTTAACATAAACATAACTAGTCAGACTGTTAAGTCATCCTCATTAGCGTTCGCACTAAACTCCACACAGGCTTCGGAGGATACTTGTTTTTTTTTTTTTTCAAAGGCCGATTCCACGAGTGCTTAGTTGACCTCGTAATTAAACGCTTTGGAATTTCCCCCGATATTCGCAGCCTGTTGTCCGAACAGAGGCACGTCTTCGTTCGGGAGGCCAGACCCCCTGCGCATATCCGCGGCTCTGTGCCGATATCGGCGGTCGGGAACAGATAAAGACCACGCCGCAGGGGACCGTGATTAAAAAGCGGCTGCTGATTTCGGCCGTTGGTTCGTAGACCCGCCGCGGGGGTGCGCTGTGTCCGCACACGCTCGTGCGAGACGCGGCCTTAGCATATTCCCGCGCGCATTCTCCCGGGGCACACCATCTTAAGGGGACCTGTTTACAAAGGGATGGTTTCTGCAATGGGAACGATCAAGCTAAGTCTACAATTGGCGTTGTCCGCGGATGGTCCTCGCACGTCCGTCGTCCTCGGACACGCCCGTCTCTAACACGGAGGCGGACACAATTGCAACGCCGGACACAAAGTATTAAAAATCTTCATCAGACCGCACTTCAATTATACGCGCCAACTCTTCTCCGTGTTTTTTACGTTCACGGGGTGATTGATGATTGCGATTCGTTGTCAAGTGAGTCAAGAGCGAGTGGAAGGATTTTACTGGCTCTTAACTTGAGAGCCGACGAGAGTGAAGCGAGGTGAGTATGGAGCGGCGTCGGAATGAAGGGCGGGATGAAACGGGAGATCCCCGAGTAAACCCGCCGACCAGCGGCATCGTCCGGCACGATTCTCACATGCAAAAATTCCGGGAGCTACCCCACCTGGAATCGAGCCCGGATCGCCTAGGTGGGAAGCGAGTAGTCTAACCCCTACACCACCGCGGCCCCTCGTTTTTAAGTGTCGAGTTGTAGGCAAATTACACAATTATTTTAAAATTGCCGTACTCTGCAGATTAATATGTAAAGGCTTACAATAGTGATTCTGCTAGTTAGTTCATTTACGTCGTTAAAATTTTATATTTACGGAACTATACTGGGCTAGTCTATCTAGTCATTAATTTGTCGTTTGCGCGCAAAAATTTGTACAGGAACCACAATTTTTTATTCTTCTTCTTCTGACAACCTCAGGCTGAGTTTTATTTTATTTGTACGATTCAAAAACTTCAAAACTGCTATTTTGACATTCTTTGATGCCAAAACGATGCAATGTAAACATTTTTTTTTTGTTCTAGGAAAGAACACTTACAAGTAATATCTAGATGTTAAACTGTATTTCGTAAAAATATAAAATAATGAATTCTTTGCTCTTAAGGGCGACATTCGCACTCGAATCAAGCTAGAATTTCAATTACTTTGTTAACTCAGTTGGCATACCAGGTAAAGGCGGAGCCCTAAGGTGGCCGCCTTAGGGCGTCTGAGGGCCTAAAAGCGTGGGAGCGCTAGGGGGCGACCGAGACATGCGCATCAACTCTCTCATCGCCTCTACGATGCGATGCAGTGCAGTCTAGCCATCGATAACGCGCATCTGTGAGACTCTTAACCGATACCCTACCATGGTATGACGTAATAATAAGAAAAAAGTTTTTATACACGTCCCTATTACTTTTTTTTTTTTTTTATGTTTTGTACCGGAATGTTTACACCTGAAAATGACAGTGAATACACTCGTTTGAGCCATTTTCACTATCACAAAAACACGCTTTAGAGAGAAATGGAGGAACTGAGAAACGTATACAGACGCGTAACGTTCCTTAAATGCTATTCGTAAGCAGACCTCACTCAGACTAGTTGGACGGTTTTTTAATAAAACGTTTTCTGCTGGAGCTCTGCACGCCGTTCGGCGGCGGCCTACCCAGGCGGCCACCTTAAAGCAGGAATTCATTACACGAGCTACGCACCAGGCGTTTGTAAACTATCGGACTTCACACGCTCCAGGCCTTGGGCCTTGACCCTTATCACCTTCAGATGTGGTCATCACCGTTTTGTTGTTAGCCCGTCTCTTCACCGGGAGAGAGTTCGTGGGAAAGGAGAGCTATGTGAAGCCGTTCTGTGCGCTTTCATCGGTGCCTTTTGCCTCTTCTTTGAAGCCGGTTAATACGATCGAAGTTATTTAATTATAAATTCATCACTTCTCTGTTCCACATCAAAACTTCATATATCGTGCCACTGATGAGTTTGGACACTTCAGTAAGCATATTACCCAAGGAAGTCTGTATGAGTTTATTTTTACAGCCTTAATTAAAACAATAATGACTTTGAACCTTTAAAAATTAAATATGTCCGAAACTTATATATTAACGGATTTTCCTTGAATAAATTCACTGTCGTAGCGTCCCCGTTAAAAAAAATGTGACATGAGAAGATTAATATATAATTTTCTTGGATTAAGAATATACGAATGGTTTGAAGCTTAATTAGTTGTTACATATGTACCATTTACGCTGATTCTCAGAAAATAGTCTAATAGCTTTTAAATTCTGATTTTTAAAAAAACTTTTTTTTACACAAATACACTAAGTGTATTTGTAACCCTGCATAATTAAGTGATACATTTTTTAATGGAAGCTACTGAAATCAGAAAAAAATTATATGCCTCCGTAATTATACATCCACCAAAAAAATTTTTGTGGGTCTCATCTTTTAGGGGCCTAACTTTCATGTTTCTCACTTTTCTTTCGTGGTGCATAATTAAATAAAAAATAACATAGATTAACCATACTAAAAACTACATAAATACGTCTTGTACCTTCACGACGACACTTAACATCGAGGTCTTGAGAGTCGATGAAGATGAAGCGAGGTGAGGATGGAGCAGTGCCGGAATGCAAGGGCGGGGGAAACGGGGGATCCCCGAAAAATCCCACCGACCAGCGGCATCGTCCGGCACGATTGCCCCAAGCGAAAATCCGAGGGTGAACCTGCCAGTAATCGAATCCGGTTTGCTTTGGTGGGAGGCGAGTGGTCTATCCACCACGCCACCGCGGCTCCGTCACCACCAGGAAGGGATCGGAGCAACTTCCTTGCGCATTCTGCGCGAACTAGTTTCTAACACTAAAAACAGCTGTTTTATGACCATGTAAAATAAAATGTATTAACTAATCTAGGAACTCTTTCTCATTACGTATTTTATGCTTGTCTAATGTGCGTTAGCAGTGCACTCAGAATAGCCAACGTAATATTAACTTTTGTTCCATCGTGCATCAGCTGATAACAGGATTTTGTAAATGGCACTTTGTTTGTTTCATATACGTCAAATTGTCACGCACTGACTGTCATAATCTGGCCAACTTATATGAGACAGAGAATAATGGAATACGCCACATTGTTGTGGTCTTATCCTACTAATATTGTAAATGCGAAAGTCTGTGTGTGTGTGTATGTGTTTGTTACCACTCAGCTCCATAACGGCTGAACGGATTTTTATGAAATTTGGTATGTAGGTAGTTTAGGTCCTGGAATAGGACATTGGATACTTTATATCCCGGAAAATGTACGGTTCCTGTGGAATAACAAAAAAAAAAAAAAAACGTAATTCTGCAACGGCTGAGAACGCGTAATACCAACATACACCAAGCTGTCTGTCTGTCTGTTAGTGCGCTTATCACTCGAGAACCACTTATGCGATTTATGTGTTTTCATTTTTATTTTCATAGCTATGTTCTCTGGCCAGGTTTTAGTATATATCTGATTACGTAAAGTAACATAAGGAATAAGCAGTGACGATAATAGTGAATCAAGTTGGAAACAAGTTTGTGGCAGCGTGCTCTCTTGCAATACGCTGTCTAAACCGTGAAAGATGGAACAATAGCATGTAGTAAAGAATTGTGTAGAATAAAAATACCTAAAAAAAACTCAGCAGTAGCATATATCTATCAATAACAGAGAAATACTAATAAGGGTTTTTACCATTTAATTTATCAATAAATAAATACGTAAAATTGAAGCTTTTGTTTCCCCATTAAATTCTGTAAAATTCAACTTTATTAAAAAAAAACCCCCAAACCATAATTATGTAGTCCACTCGAGCGGAGCCGCAGACACAGCTAGTATTTTATACAAGGGACTAGGGAAGGTTTATGCTTATACACTTACGTATACGGGGGAAGGGTTATGATAACTAAATTGAAGTTATTTATGAAGACTGAATGGAGTTTCATATAATTATTATAAGTTGCAATATACAGGATGATTCTAAAATCATGGGACAAACATTGAGTGGTGGTAGAGCTCACAAAAAAAAAAAAAAAAACAATTATTGTATAGGAATATATGGGTGGGAGTGACACGTTGAGGCCCAAACACAAAAATAACACATGAAATGCAACACAGTGTTTATTTACAACGTCGCCGCTAAATGCCTTTTTACAGCACTGTTTATAATAATTACTCAAAATTGCTACCACCGACAGTAATGCAAGCTTGGTAGCGTCGGTGGAGTGATGCTGATGCAGCAGGTCACTGGCGCACCTTTGACTGACCTCAACTATCGCCACCATTGTCAGCCAATCACGCCGTATGTGGAGGTCGCCAAGCATGCGTGACTGTTGGTGGATGCATTTCCAGCAACTGTTTTAACATTTTCTTTACGGAATCACTCGTTACGTATGCTTCTAATGAACATTTTGTGTTTCCGTCAATGTGTTATGTTTTTGTGTTTTTGCCTCAACGCGTTACTTCCGCCCATATATTCCTATACAATAATTGTTTGTTTTAGTGAGCTCTACCATACCCTCAATGTTTGTCCCATGATTTTAGAATAATCCTGTATATATCAGCTATTGGTGAGGGAGGTCTTCATAAATTCCAATTTATGACTAACGCTAAGGATTACCATCGCCGTAGGCTGAATGTAGCGACGCAAAGCAACGAGCGGCGCTCGAAGCTGCATCTTGAGGGTTGTTCACGGCGTGGGTCCACAGACAGACCGACCCCGTGCAAAGTGTTGCCGAGTATTATACAGTTTATGGTGGCGTAACGGCCCCGAATACTGTGCCCTGCCGGGAGGGGAGACCTGCTGGCGCTTCGCTGCTGTTTTTTTTAAAACTATAATGTGTTTTGGATTCTTTGCCTGGCCTCGCTACCAACGCGTCGCTGCAGTTCACTGGGCTTGGTCCGCATTTACTGAATCATAATGTCTCCCCCCCCCCTGACTACAACGAAAGAGATGTCCTCGCCTCGGAGCTATGTTTTACAGACTAGAGTTACTGTCGTAGCGTATTTTGTATTCTTCGCCTGGCCTGGTAACCGGTGCGTTCGCTGCCTAAACAGCACACAGATGTCCTATGAATAGTCAAAGCATTTCTTGAAGGAGTTTGGAGATATCCCAGTAAGTCTGTGCGATACTGTGTGAGTATCCTATGGTAGTACAAATGTCCTCTTTTGGGATGTCCTACAGACATATTCGTGGTATATCTGAAGGATGTTCTAGCTGCATATCCAGTGGACATATTAATGGTACATTTGAAAGACTTATGTGGATGTGCCATGATACATCCTAAGGTTTTTAAATCCAGATTTATTATTGGTACATCCAATATACACCTCTGATGGGTGTCTGTATAATATTTAGTTCATTTGGATTTTTGAATGTGCACTTCTGGTGGTGTAGGGACCGCCTGTATATATGTATCCCATAATGTCAATATCTCGATGGTTATCGTATCCTGACAATATTTAAAAATATAACCTACACACCTCCAGAAAAATTCACTCCCATGATATTTAAAAAAAAAAACCAGGATATCAGAGACTTACATGTGATATTTCCAGGATGTTTAATGCTACATTTCAAGATATCCTGTTAATGCGACAACATGATATCCTAGATATATTTAATAAGTTTACCCTAGGATATCTAGACTTTAGTATAATATCTGGTATAACATCAGGATATTCTTGATACATCAGAATATCACAAAACGTTTGGAATATTCATACGGAATGAAAAAAAAACGTATGGAGTATACAAAACAGAAAGAATAGCAATTAGAAGTTACCAACAGCAATGATAAAAAACGTGAAATCCAAAGTGTTTCTAGCAAACAAACAGATTTCCAGTTTCACAGACAAATAAACACGAAATAACAACAAAATTAAGTTAATGGTGTGTCTGACTAGGGAGGGTTTCTTTCTCCCCACTGCAGCTTAGTACTGTTTATGGCCTCCATGTGCTTTGTACACGTCCCTAACACACCGTGGCATGCTTGTAATAAATGTGTTGATATCTTCCGGAAGGTCCCACTACATCTGGGCAGCTCTTATGAAATCTGTAAGTGTTTCTGGAGGTTGTGGACCATTATAAACTGCTGTTTAAAGTTTGTCCCAGGCATGTTCAATATGTTAGTGCGCTCTCTGTTGATCAAAAAGGAACTACATATCTCCTACCACCCAAACCGCCGTATCTCACAATATTTCAAACGTTTTGTGAGGTCTTAATAATCAACATATGCGGGGCATCCCATGGATATATTCTGTACCATATAAGAAAGCCACTTTTTGACAGCTCGGTGAAAGTAGCGCCACTGTTTACATTTGAGTACGTATCCTTGTGCTATCAGCTGGTCCGCCAAGTCGGGGCTGTATTTTTTATCAACATGTTGTCAGCTAATCCACTTCTCAATGTACTGTAATGCTAAACAAATTTTAAGATATTTTAAGACTGACATCTGTTAAAAAAAATTAATAGGTTGTAAAAGTAAAAATATAAAATGCTGCAAATAATTAAATATTTGCTAACTCTTTTTTAATTTGTCCGAGATAGTGAATTTGGGTTACATTTGCGAGACGGTCTGTTGTATCTATTATCACACTTAGGACGTTATAGCTAATATATTCGAGTTGGAAATATGTGACATGGAATAACGTTAGAATTGCTTAAAAACTGTTCACGCGTGTCTACGGAATCAAGGAGATGGGTTTCGAGAGAACAAGATGGCGTATAATTTACGTAGACGAACGATTACAGGCCGAATATAAATTACTTGTACCCCAAATCGTTGTACATGAAATATATGTTACTTTAAAAATTATACAGAGCTCGCGGTAAAATAAAACCATTTGTATATGCGCGTAAATACGCTATTCTAAAGAACAAAAATATTATATGTTTCTGGGTGTAGTTCGGGGTATGGATAACAGATAGCGTGGATGGGCGTGTTGTAACCGATGGTGCTCCTGTCCATCGCAAGATGGCAGCACATGGTTGGAGAGTCTGTAAACTTGAAAAAGGTTTCGATTTTTTCCTTACAATTGGATACGGATCGTTTTATTGTGCATCTCATTTTGAACACCTATACATTACTATTTTATCACGAAGTTTCGTTTCTAAAACTAAAAACTTATGTTTTATAACCACTTAAAATAAAATGTATTAATTAATCTACGAACTCTTTCTTATCCGCGTATTTTCTGCTTGGCTGATGTGCGCCGGCACTGCTGTCAGAATAGCCAACGTAATATTAATTTCTGTTCGTTCGTGCATCAGCTGATACAGGATTTTGTAAATGGCGCATTGTTTGTTTTCAATACGTTACGTTGCCACTCACTGACTGTCAGAATGTGGCCTTCTTATATGAAATTAACCATATCATGTGCTCTGTGGGTTAGGGCTTGTCCACATTCACTGAATCATAACAACGTCAGAAATCACCTCCAGTTACCGCGCTTTTGCTGTGTTCGAGGAGGACGACGCAGGAAGGAGAAATGGACACCGATAAACAACCCCTACACACCCCACAGCGAACTACAACTCTAGTATTGCGTGGCCGTCGAGAAAGGATGAAGGGAAAAGCAGTGAACGAGCACAAAGGATGAAGTAATTACGAATTCATTAATAACGATGTGGCTTGGAGGAGGGGGGGAGGGGCAGTCGTCCTTCCTTTGCCACTTGAGCCACGNGGAGGGGCAGTCGTCCTTCCTTTGCCACTTGAGCCACGAAAATTATCTCGGTCGAGGAAGCCCTCTTCTTCGCTCCCATCCCAGCATTCGCAATACAATTAACAAAAAAGATTTCATTTACACGCACCGTAATTACTTTCTTCTGCGCTCGGTATTTTTTTGTTCGTCCGCGGAAAGTACAAATCTGCTGGCCGCCTCTTCAGAATCGCCCGCTCCGTTAAAAACGTTTCTCGGCAGCCAAGCAGCGATACGCATTTAAACTTTTTTTTTTTTTAGNGAGTTACTGTCGTAGCGTATTTTGTATTCTTCGCCTGGCCTGGTAACCGGTGCGTTCGCTGCCTAAACAGCACACAGATGTCCTATGAATAGTCAAAGCATTTCTTGAAGGAGTTTGGAGATATCCCAGTAAGTCTGTGCGATACTGTGTGAGTATCCTATGGTAGTCCAAATGTCCTCTTTTGGGATGTCCTACAGACATATTCGTGGTATATCTGAAGGATGTTCTAGCTGCATATCCAGTNCCAAATGTCCTCTTTTGGGATGTCCTACAGACATATTCGTGGTATATCTGAAGGATGTTCTAGCTGCATATCCAGTGGACATATTAATGGTACATTTGAAAGACTTATGTGGATGTGCCATGATACATCCTAAGGTTTTTAAATCCAGATTTATTATTGGTACATCCAATATACACCTCTGATGGGTGTCTGTATAATATTTAGTTCATTTGGATTTTTGAATGTGCACTTCTGGTGGTGTAGGGACCGCATGTATATATGTATCCCATAATGTCAATATCTCGATGGTTATCGTATCCTGACAATATTTAAAAATATAACCTACACACCTCCAGAAAAATTCACTCCCATGATATTTAAAAAAAAAAACCAGGATATCAGAGACTTACATGTGATATTTCCAGGATGTTTAATGCTACATTTCAAGATATCCTGTTAATGCGACAACATGATATCCTAGATATATTTAATAAGTTTACCCTAGGATATCTAGACTTTAGTATAATATCTGGTATAACATCAGGATATTCTTGATACATCAGAATATCACAAAACGTTTGGAATATTCATACGGAATGAAAAAAAAACGTATGGAGTATACAAAACAGAAAGAATAGCAATTAGAAGTTACCAACAGCAATGATAAAAAACGTGAAATCCAAAGNGTATGGAGTATACAAAACAGAAAGAATAGCAATTAGAAGTTACCAACAGCAATGATAAAAAACGTGAAATCCAAAGTGTTTCTAGCAAACAAACAGATTTCCAGTTTCACAGACAAATAAACACGAAATAACAACAAAATTAAGTTAATGGTGTGTCTGACTAGGGAGGGTTTCTTTCTCCCCACTGCAGCTTAGTACTGTGTATGGCCTCCATGTGCTTTGTACACGTCCCTAACACGCCGTGGCATGCTTGTTATCAATGTGTTGATATCTTCCGGAAGGTCCCACTACATCTGGGCAGCTCTTATGAGATCTGGAAGTGTTTCTCGAGGTTGTGGGCCAATATATACTGCTGTTTTCAGATTGTCCCAGGCATGTTCAATATGTTAGTGCGCTCTCTGTTGATCAAAAAGGAACTACATATCTCCTACCACCCAAACCGCCGTATCTCACAATATTTCAAACGTTTTGTGAGGTCTTAATAATCAACATATGCGGGGCATCCCATGGATATATTCTGTACCATATAAGAAGGCCACTTTTTGACAGCTCGGTGAAAGTAGCGCCACTGTTTACATCTGACTACGTATCCTTCCGCCATCAGCTGGTCTGTCAAGTCTGGGCTGTATTTTTTATCAACATGTTGTCAGCTAATCCACTTCTCAATGTACTGTAATACTAAACAAATTTTAAGATATTTTAAGACTGACATCTGTTTAAAAACATAAGTAGGTTGTAAAAGTAAAAATATAAAATGCTGCAAATAATTAAATATTTGCTAACTCTTTTTTAATTTGTCCGAGATAGTGAATTTGGGTTATCATTTGCGAGACCGTCTGTTGTATCTATTATCACACTTTGGACGTTATAGCTAATATATTCGAGTTGGAAATATGTGACGTGGAATAACGTTAGAATTGCTTAAAAACTATTCACGCGTCTCACTTTCTACGGAAACAAGGAGATGGGTTTCGAGAGAAAAATATGGCGTATAATTTACGTACACGAACGATTACCAGCCGAATATAAATTACTTGTACCCCAAATCGTTGTAAATGAAATATATGTTACTTTAAAAATTATACAGAGCTTGCGGGAAAATAAAACCATTTGTATATGCGCGTAAATACGTTATTCTAAACAAAAAAACTATAATATGTTTCTGGGTGTAGTTCGGGGTATGGATAACAGATAGCGTGGATGGGCGTGTTGTAACCGATGGCGCTCCCGTCGCAAGATGGCAGCACATGGCTGGAGAGTCTGTAAACTTGAAAAAGGTTTCGATTTTTTCCTTACATTTGGATACGGATAGTTTTATTGTGCATCTCATTTTGAACACCTATACATTACTATTTTATCACGAAGTTTCGTTTCTAAAACTAAAAACTGCAGTTTTATGACCACTTAAAATATAATGTATTAATTGATCTACGAACTCTTTCTTATCCGCGTATTTTCTGCTTGTCTGATGTGCGCCGGCACTGCTCTCAGAATAGCCAACGTAATATTAATTTCTGTTCGTTCGTGCATCAGCTGATA
>NQII01002939.1:267961-286983 GCA_002778355.1 Clitarchus hookeri | reverse complement strand
CGCGCGCGACGACGCCCCATTGTCGACGCGGAAAAAAACACTGCGTCGAACAGCGCCGCACCAACACAATGCAAACACGACACAGCGTGAAGAATGCCACGACATGCCCAACAGTACAGCCTCGCCTTCCTGGCGAGCACTTCGCCTATCTCCTCACCGTGGTTTCCCCCAACATATTGTTACAAAACGCTTGAGGGGTGTATTCTAGTTCGTGAGGGATGGAGGTCTTAATAAAAATAAAAGAACTAAATTTTATTTTAATTTATTCACACAGCTATTATTTACAGCAGCAATCTATCTATCTCCAATATTACTGATTTAATTTTTTAGCGAGCTCAGTTTTCAATGTCTATCTCAACCCTAATTAAAATCCTTCTCACTGTCTATGTTAACTCAAAATAATCATTAACACATGTTCAGTCTGTATGTTGCCATCATCGGTAATGTCTTACACTCACGCATCCAGTCTTCCCTGCACCGATGTTCACAGTGGCAGATTTTCCTCTCGCTGGTCTCTTCCCTCGCCACTCGTTGCTCTTCTCGCTCTTCGTCTATCGCTCAAGTTCGCGCAATCTCCTTAACTCCAGACACTCATCAACTTTCCACTTGGAAACCCGACACGCTTTTATAGTCGCTGGCCTTGGACCTGGAAGGTTCGCCGAACCCTGAGTCACGACGAGAGAAACTCAGTCATTAATCCACAACATTCTTAAGATAAAAGCGGAAATTAAATCATATGAAGGTCAGGAAAGCGAGAGCCGCAAAAGATTTAGGCCTATAGTGGTGGCGCACTTTTCGCAACAAGAGACGCGCGTCTTGGACTATCGCTCGCCTGTAATTCAAACAGCCCTTGTGACTTGCCGCTCGCTACCATATCACGACTCTGTCTTTTTCTGCCGCTCGCTTACGCGGATCAAATCAGCGGGCGCGTAAATTTACATTAACATACCCACGGAACATTTTTTTTCGTATAGGTTATTCACGCTTATTTCGACACTTTTGAAAGCCCTGCTAAGGATCTACTTTACTCCTTAGTTCGTATCCTTCCGCCACATGTAAAATTTACATTGCCATGGGTCTATTGCCTTTATCCGTGCGTCAGCCAAGACTTAAAGCGAAATTGTTAGGAACCTTAATCTATTATTAATCTGTCTTTTCGTGACTTACTTTAATGTGTACGGAGAAAAAAAATGACAACTTCACTTAACCTTACGCTCGCATCATATCAAGTCTCAGAACTATGTTACTTAATTCGTTGCCAATTGGGGTCGCGGTGGCTGAGCGGTTAGCCTGCTCGCCTCCCACCAAGGCGAACCGGGTTCAATCCCCGGCTGGGCCACTCCCGGATTTTCGCATGTGGGAATCGTGTCTGACGATACCGCTGGTCGGCGGGTTTTCCAGGGGATCTCCCGTTTCCCCCATCCTTTCATTTCGGCGCTGCTCCATACTCACCTCAATCACCCTCATCGGCTCTCAAGTCCTCGCTGTTAAGAGCCGCCCAAATCTCTTCATTCACTCATTGACAATTTTACTGGAAGCCTAAATGTCAATTTATTCGGTAGTGTAATAAGTAGTTAACAGGCAGTGATTTTTTTCTCAACATTTATTTCAAAATTGCTGGATTTAACGTGAACAGCTCATATTACTGTGTACCTCATTTGTTTGGTCTAATCATCTGGAACTATCAGCTGTGCGTACTCTTCCCAGTTGTGATTTTTACTCTGTATCTAGTCTGTTACGCGTAGATCTAAACTCTAAACATGTTTATTCTTTTTCTGGCCGACAGTAAGTAATGGGCATTCATCCGCATTAATTCAATTCCAAAAGCTTATTAATCATCAAGGAAGGTGTTGCCAAAATGTAAATATACTGTGTCGTTATGCTGATTCTTTCTGGCATGCAATTCACCCTCGTGTGGGATGATAAATGTGTTATTTAAATGGCTAACTTACGACAGTGCACGCACACGAACCGTCCAAGATAATGTCTTCGGACGGCTGTCTTAAGATATTTCAGCAATATACAGTACTTGGCCGGGAATTGCCAATTAAATTATTAAAGTTATGTATCTACTTTTTAACGTTCAACTGCTTCCTTCATAAGTACTTTATCAGTGAGTAAAAACGTATCTACCTATCAAATTTGACAAGGCTTCTGTGTGGGTTTTTAAGCTTCGTTGAACATTTGAGCACTCGGAAATACAACCGAAGGTAGATACAAGCCTCATCTTTACAAGACTCCGTTGTAATTTGCTAGTGTTCATTTACGCTATATCCACCAGTTTTTACAGCAAACTATGTTAATAACATGTTTAACATTGCTTTCATACAGTATTCATTTTAATTTTCGCCTGTACTTGGTTCAACTCATGCACTGCAATGCAGCAATAGCCATAAAACATTTGACTTTGCTGGTAAAACGAACAATTTAATACCTGAATGTCCCTGAAGCATAAGAGTAAGTGCTACCTTGTCTGGGAAAATTTCTTACATAATATTTGCAAAGGTGCTCCATTGACAAATACTGTATTTTTAATAACAGCTGAATTACTAAATATCTAAACATCACTCGGACCTAAATGAGCGGCGAGTTCAACAGAATCAATCTTTCAGTAATAAGTGAACAATTCCTGCTCCACAGAAGAGTCGAGTCCACAAAGAACTGTTACCTCTTTAACACTGGCCTCAGGTGCTGATCGTTTAAATCAAAGGCAATATAATTTCCTACTGATCACGTCGACGTAGTTAAAAATATACATTACGACTTACGCCGTAGAGGCTTGGCATAATTCTGCAAAAATAGTTTCCAGGAATATTACTTCCCGATGCCTGCCAAAAGAAACACTGTAAATTAAACGTGGGCTATTAAGTATGTAACAACTTCCTATTTGTAGAATAAGCATTTAGTTTCAATATTTGTATGTTAACGCTGCAAAAATCACAAAATAACAGCCTCTGTTCTATGGCATTGCTCACTAGCTCTTGCGTATTATATTTTATAGTTGAAATTAAATGCATCTAAATACAGTAGAAGCAAACTTTGATAAAGCAGTAATCTGTTCACAGGAACAGGTCAAATTTATAAACAAGTTTATTAGCTCTAAAGGCAAGAGGTATCCCAGTTTCACCGGTCTGCACCTGCACGAACATCTGAGCACTGATGGGCCCCGCTGCGCTTGATACAACTTATCCGGCAAAATGAGACGATGTTTATAAATAACACGAGGTCTTCGGCACGTCCTTCCGAGAGGCAGAACCTGCAAGTGTGAAGACGCTTAGCGAGGACCATCCACGGCGAATAGCGCAACAAGAAGAGAACCCCTTAAAGGCAAAAATTGTCAGTATGGGGGTTTTCTTGGGCTCTCAGTTCCTCTCTCGACACTTCTGGTTGGCCGAAAAACCTTTTAAGTGAAACCGATTGCTTCGCCGAAATTATTCGTGCTCTGGGCCCGACACCTCAGCATGTATATTCTCTTCCTGGCCCTTAGAAACATTCCCTTCAAATCACGAACCCGGAATTCACCAACTACGTACGGAAATTTTCATTACTCGGGTCACCAGCAAACCCTGCCAAGATTTGTTCGCTGTGCAGCACACGAAGTTTACAATTCTTATAGAGGCTTATTTCTGGAGTGCAAAACTGTGTTGCAGAGCGTGCGTTTAAGTTAAATAACAAACTAACAGCCCGCCAGGCACAACAGTACCGGGAAAGCCAAGGAGGCGGGGCACGATTCTCTTCCTGGAGTAGCTAATCATGGCTCGCGTGCCAGAATTAGCCGCAGGCGACCTCCTCCCCAGTTCATTGCGGCTGCCACGATCCTCAAGACAAGCGCGGTATCTTTGTTTCCGTCTGGTCCAGCGGGCGCTCCGCTTGAGTACTCGGTCGCCAAACAAAGCGTGCCACTAGCGCACTGTCTGCTGGTCCATTCGTGGTTACCTACTACTTTTCTGAAGCCCTGCTCAAGTTCTACTATCGTAAACCTATGAACAGAGGCTACAGATTGTAGTGAACAACGTCAGTATCTTGTGTAGCCGCCTTTAGCGACGATGCAGTTCTGAAGTCGTGCGTAGAGACTATCATAAAGGTGTCGGATGTCATCTTGGGGAATAGTGTTCCACGCTAATGCCACCTGTTGTTGCACTTGGTGGTAGTTTTTTGCCGGTATTGCAGACCGCACCAAACGCCGTCCGATCATGTCCCACACATTTTCAGTGAGGGACAGTTCGGGTGATCGTGCTGGCCAGGGGAGTTGAACACCTTCGAGAGCGCGTTGGGTAACACGAGACGTGTGTGCACGGGCATTGTCCTGTTGGAAGACATCTCCTTGGCATTGTAGGTACGGCAACAAAATGGGCTGGATGATATTCTGGATGTAACGTTCACTGTTCAGTGTTCTCTCAACAAACACTAGAGGCGTACGGTCATTGTAGGCTATTGCTCCCCAGACCATGATGCCAGGAGTTGGTCCTGTATGTCGCTGCCGTTGTTGCCGCTCTCCTTCGCAAACGACCGTCCCTGGCGCCAATGCAGAATCTGCTCTCATCACTAAACACAACTCCGCGGCATTCATCCCTCCAGTTGCGTCGTTCGCGACACCATCAGAGGTGGGCTGCACGGTGATGCGGTAATACTACAGATCATTTCACAATTTCGTCTTGAAAAGTCGTGTACGGTAGTTTGTGCAAGACTAATTTAATAAAAAGGATGTACACGATATAAAACATACAAGCTGATAAATTTATTTGTATATTATGCCCTCTTCTGCACATAATTAAGACCAGAACAGGAAATTTTCGTGTGATTTTCTTCAGTACAGTACACTTCCGTACAACTTGGTAAACACTGTTGAAAAAATAATAATAATATAGTACGGGGAAAAGACATTCACACTTCTTAATACATTTTACAGTTCATTATAATTGCCGATCTCTACCTCTAAGTTCCAGCATGTGCTCTCCCAATAAACAGTCAAGCATAACACTGTATTATTTAAAAAGTTACAAAACTTATCAAATGTTTCCCAACTTGACATTTCTGCGATCACTTTCAAACAAGAAAAATTATTCAACTTAAAAGCATTTTTCTGAAATAGTTTAAACGCTTACGGTCGGTAAGTTTGCGGATTTGTTGTTTTTGTTAGTAAATATATCAGCACGACATCCCGAAGTAGTCTTTCATTCGCTTTCTCTTATTTCTTCCTAAGACAGGCAAGTATTTTGTTAAACAGAGAATACGTTTTTCCCCTCACGTTGATAAACTCAAACTGACCTCAGACTCTGATAAGATGTAGGTGCAAAGTGACAACGTAGACGTCCGATTTGACAAGTGCAAACGCCCTCTGCAATACGATCCCTAGTTTTGACAGACATGCAAAATTCTTGAGCAGTCTAAGTATTTCATGCCACGGGCACATAATTATTTTTGCATACGCAAGAAGAGATGTGCGCTATTTTTAATATGTTTGTACGTGATAATTTCAGTCACATTTAATTGCGGTGATTCCACAATAACGCTCGTGAACGAACCAAATGCCAGAAAAAAATTGTATTGTATGTCTATTATTACGCTATGACAAACTTAAGCTAACGAATGAAATCCTACGTTAATGGTATTTTATTATGAGACTGGTCAACCTCATCGCTAGTTCTCTCACCTATGTACGTCCTTCAACTGAAATTTGGCTCAAAGTACGACGCAACGCGTATCCAGGGACAGTGTTGCCGTGTTGCCTAAATTTACTGATCGTAGCGTCCTCAGGCGTCCTCGTGAAAGAAAACTTCGCACCTTGTAACAGAAATTCCCTGTTGAGAACTGCCCAACAAATACACCTAACTGATCAACAGCGCTAGCATATCTGTTGTCGGTACTGTTTTTGTAAGTATTGTCTTTAAATTCTAGGATAAAAGTATTTGAGTCCGATACCTTGCTCTGGTTGTAATAAAAACCTTTTCAAAATCGCAAATATCTGCTTTAAAGACTGGCAGGTTTCACCCGTTCCATTAACATGCTGTTACGCGCTCGCTGCTTCCAACACCGCGCGAGCGAGTGAAAGTGAAGGACAGCAGTTATATGATAGCGGCGGCGGAAGTCAAAGGAATGTTTTGAATTACAGTGGCGCGCTAAACCAAGAACCACGTATATATTACCAAAAAGCGAGCCGAAACGATAATCCTTTTGCAGCGCGCGCTGCTGACCTTGGTTGTATTAAGTTTCTGCGTATATCTGAGGTGGTATATCTGAGGTGGTATATCTAGTGGTTTGCTGACCTAGTTTCTCTAAGTGTGACTCGGGGTGCATTGAACTTCCAAGTGAAGGCCAGCAGAGTATAAGTAGTACGACGGGCCTCTGGGCCGGCAGTTGGGTTGTAGTTGTTGAATGGATGAGTGGCTGTGTTTCCGCGAAGACGACGAGCGACGAAAGAAGTGACCAGTGGAAGGGAAATCTGGGACTGCGAGTATCAAGCAGTGAAGAGTGCGGCTGGCAGGCTGGACTATTGGACTAGATGCGTGAAAGACATTACAAATGATGGCAACAGACAGATTGTAAGTGTGTTAATGATGGGTAGGAGTTAATTGACTATAACAAAACAAGACATTAAGGACGTTAATTAGAGCAAAAATTGACATTAAATATTGCGCTCATTGAAAAATAAAAAGAGTAAGAGTGAATATAGACAGATTAATGCTGTAAATAGTAGCTGTGTGAATAAATTAATATCAAATTCATTTCCAAATTTTTATTAAGACCTCCATCCATCACGAACTCAGATACGCCCTTCTGGCGCCTTGTAACAATACATTTAATAGCGGTTATCTCATAATTTTGACGATGCCTCGTTGCAAGAACTGAAAGCGTAGATGGATAACTTGGGCGCTTCTTCACAGACTGTGACGGACATTTAACCACTGTCCTTCTTTATAAAGAAGGGAGGTAACTTCGTGTTACTCTTCCTTCAACGCCGGGGTTAAGTGCAAAGGTGTTCACCTTTGCACTTAACCCCGGCAGTTTCCGAAGTAATATAAACATGCTGAATTTCCCGTTCAACCACAACTTTAATCCTAACATGACTATAATTGGCGGCAGACTATCCGTCCAGCAAACAAACACACGTGGGTATCAATTTATATGTTTTTGACTAAACTATGTAACAGTTTGATCAATTTTCAATACTCATCTACATGCTAAAGTTACACAATACAAATGATATATTTTTTTTCGTTCAGATACATGACATTACCAATACCACTGCACTTTATAAGCTCAGTCATCGCGCCATTCGCTGAAATTTTCACTCCGACCCACGTGACATTTCTGTTTTGCAATAGCACGTATATGGTTTCGCAACCCCGTTTGCACAAGTTAAAACCACAGGTAACAGTGCTACGCGATTACTATATAAATTACCTTCTCTCTACGCGTTAATTTCTTCCGTCAGACGTAATTTATTCGGTCCACTTAATGGAGTATACCCTCGCGTATTCACTACGTTTGTCTTCGTGTAGTGAAGTCTGCTTCCTTAGATTCAACCAATGAAACATCTCTCTCAGGGAGCAACACACAACTGGGATGGAACTGGGTCGCAAATTGCTATTGTATTTGGGTGAGAATAAATGGAATTAAGTATTATTTTTTTATAAAGCAGGCAATGTGGGTGTGCCTTTAAACCGAGGTTCTTGATGGAGTCCGCGCGGCATAGTTTCTAGCAGCGTACCAAGAACTGTGCAGATTATAGCAGTAATCAAGAACACCATCGCGTCCACCTATGTGCCCACAACAAATCACAGTGAAATCGTGCCGACAACGTATAATTTAGCCCACGCACTCCTTAACACCTTGGACTACTTTCAGCTGGGCGTGCACGCGCGAATAAATCTGCAACACCGTTAACCTACCAACAGTACACACACCCAGTCTGGAGGCCATCGGTACTTTTTTTCCCTTTTGTCCATACTCGAAACTCCTGCTTAACTGATTAAGACTATACTCAAAACCGCCGAGATATTCAAATACAGCGTTTTAACTTTCGTATATTAAAGCCTGGCAAGGCTGCAAGGGGGCGTACTCATCGACTATATCAGCTATGACCTCAGTCTGTCAAGTGGAAAAAAAAAAATTAAGGACAATTTCACAAGATCGACGCGATGCCGCTGGGCACTGTGTCTAGTTTTTTTTTTTTATAGCAGTCTACAGACAAATCTTCTCGGTAGCCATCAAGTGCCTATAACAATGCAAAAGTATATATTCGTGTTTGTAAATTTCGCTTTATCGCTCACTAACACAAGTTTTTTTTTTCTCTAAGAATAAGAAACAAATTTGTTGGAACGGGCGCAAGTAACACACGTGTTTGGATATACAGTAAGAGATGCATTTAGAGTTGCACAGCACAAATAGGTAAATTCATCCATATTATAATCTGTCCACCACATTTATGTTTTTGTACTACCACTGTGGGAAGGGCGAATGTAAATTTATCATTCCATCGCCGACACACTCCTTGCTTCCGAGGCCTTTTCCCTTGCATGCTAATATTTCAGTGCTAATAAGCTTATGCAAACGAATACAGAGGCAAGGAGTAGAGTTTCAAAGAGAAGGCAACTGCGCTGACTAAAAACAGTCGTTTGTTACTAACAACAAGTCAGCTGAAAACTTTTGTTTACATTTTACTTACTGCCACTGAAAAATCTTATCGGAGCATTGTCTGTTTAAAAATCCCCCCGGTTTTCATTCCCACCCTCCAAAGCCAACGATTTGTGGTATGTGGATGTAACAGAAGCAGTGCCTATTCTCGGTCAAAGAATTTTTAATCAAGTTTCACGTTACGTGGTTAGGGTCATTTTGACCAGAACTGTAATGGCGACGACTTTATGGACATCTGCCAAGCTGTCGTATTTCGGAGACGAATTGCAGCATTGACAATCTCGACAGTACTTTGCAAACAATAGCTTTCAACACAAAGAGCATGTCGGATACGCTGTGGCGCTGCGGAGTGCGGGGAAGCAGACGCGATTGCGCTACAAATAGCCTACGGATCTCACTTGCTGTGCCGCTCCGCGGCGCGTTATTGCACGCTCAATGCTACAACGCGCGTTAGTTACACACGCATTGCACAAGATACACGTTACTGTTAAGGTTACTGAAAAACTAATATTTCATGTTAACTTGATAAGTCCTATTTTCATATTATTACGAATACCTAAATTCACGAACTTATTTTTTTTTTTTTTTCTTAATTCACTCCAGTAATCCCTTTACATGTCATGTAGACAAAACAGATATGCAACATATCAATATAATGTTAAATAACATAAAACATATTTCACACCTTATAGATTTATATGTGTAACCATGAACACACATCGGCACAAACAGCCAGAAGCCACAGCTTACTTTAAAGTTTTAATAAGTTGCCTCAATACGGATGACGTTACCGGAGTAAAGAAATGCAGTTGGAGTACGCAGAGAAAAATATTTGTACTAATGATTAACTGAAAACTTTTGTGAAATATTCCTGTTAATAACCTTACATGAAAATTGTTTTACTTTGTCGAAGTAAAAAGGGCTTGAATTGTTATGGTTTTTTACTGTAGAAAACCACTTTCCAGATAAAATATATACCTCTCCGTTGTTACTATATATTCCACAATTAATTTATTAAATACTATCCAGGAATTATTCAGGAAAAGGTCCAAACACTTCAGAAATAGTACTAGACAGTAAAGCAGCAGGAAACACACAAATGGGTTCACTTAATTATCATTACCTCCGTAATTCCACGGTAATTACAAAAATTCCGAACGTCACAGGAAAACTTAAATTATCACTGCGTAGGTCTCAGTAAAAGCTTTGAAATTAGCGTTTTGTAACATAGAATGTCATCTGTACCGATTGTTTGTAATAAACAGCCAATTATACCTATGTGAGAGGTGTTATTGTATTTCATTACAAAATCTTACAAGGGTACTACTGTTGAATAGTAAATTAATTTAAAAATATATATTTAACATTACAAGTCAGGTTTCGAACAGGTTTCTTGTTACGCATAAGTAGTTAACCTAACCTTATCTGAAATAATAAAAACATGCAATATTACTCCCATTAAAGCAGTGGGGTAATATTACATTTAATTTGTTTCCTTCTGTTTGTTTCAGATCAGCCCATCTACTCTTTATGTTACGGTTGATGCAATTTATTTTCATATTCAAAATTGCAACGACGTACAGGTATCGTGGAAGAAACTTACGACGTATCAGTAATAAATTATACAGCAGGTATACCCAACACACGGCTAATCAACTATTTCAAGTTAACCTTCCCTGGATGTAGGCCTAACTTTCACATAAGCAATGACCGGGTAGGCCTGTCCTCCCAGTAAAGTCGTGCCTACTGTGCACCACTGTCGCTGTTCGGGAGGCCAGAACACTCGTTGCTACGGTCAAGCCGCATCCTTCCATTTCGAGTAACCACATCGACAATCCGAAAGCATTTATATTTGATCGACATTTAATCAGTTGGCGATAACTTTTGCTCCAAATGGGTTGTGCACCAGCACAATTTTTCATACTTGACTAACATACACCTTCCCAATTTTTTTTCTCTCTCTTGCTCTAGCGCATATTAATTTGTTCAACCATGCTGCGGATAGTCCTGCGATGGAGCGAAAAAACTGTGGTTTGACATGCACCTATGCCTGGATGACTCCGCGCACTTGGGCCAAGTTAAGGTAAAAAATATGTGTTGCTGTTAAGTAAGCACTCGTGGTGTACCGAGAATAAATTAGTCTAGCAATTATCACACCCGATTAGCAAGCCACATGACGTCGCTAGGGCCTTACTTACAGTGTATGTGGGCTCTGTGCGCACTTTGACCTTTTCAGTCGCCGACCTGTCTACCAGCTACACCGTGTGACCTTTTTAGTTAGGAGGTCGGAGGAGACGTCTTAAAGAAACTTGTGCGTAATCTAACCCTTCACTAAAAGGAAATGTAGCATTGGCAACGCTAATCCGCGTGTATTTTTTTGAAAACGCGAGTCGTTTAGTGTTGTTACTGCTGTTCAGGGTGCCATCCTTCTACGGAGTGTGTTTTTAAAGAGACTAGTCCATCCCCCGTCCGCCGCCAATCGGGAGAAGCGTCCCTTCCATCCTCTTGGGGCAGCTCTCTGCAATTACCTGCCTCATTGACAGAAGTGTGCACAGGGACAATGTCACATCAGTGAGCAAGGCCCTCTCTATTCTCCTACCTGGGAAACAGCCCTAGCTCGTAACTTACGAGAACACACTTCAGACCACTCCGGCCTTCCCCCGCAAAGCGGTTGACACGTCTTCCCAACGAGACCAATCACAATGGCTGGTCTGTCGTTGCATAACACATCTCGTTAGGGCTACGCGGGTGTTTAAGTACTGGTAAAAAAAAGTATCCAGAAATCTTCGCGAAACTACACACACTACATTTTCTGCAGTAACGGATGTTCTGTAAATTACAACAGAACATAATTCGCGGAACCTCTCCGCGAATTTTCTAGTTAAATTTTCCGAACTTCCTGTTTATAAAGAGGAATTACGAAGAAAATGTTTGATTTTCACTTAGCGGCTGTTTCACCGCGAGTAAAAAATAATTTTAAACAAGTTAAAATATTTTCTACGAGCGAGATTCGAACACACAAAAAAACATGCACGTCCACGATTCTTACTACTCTCCCACCACGCCGCTATTAACAACTGGTTATAAATATGTTATTTTATTTGAAGTAACAAACGCAACTTTTTCAATTTCTAGTCATATTTGGGAGTTCTATTGTTGCTGACTGTTGCAGGTTGCTCGTGCTACTTTTCGATGTTTGAAGAAACAAGTTCAAGTGGCAATAATGTTATAACTGCCGCAGGAACGATAGATAATTTTGTGGTTCTAGAGGAAAAAGACGCTTCGTGTAGCCTTTTTCGTTTCCGAAAACAGAAGCTATCGTTATAGTTAATGCGGAGAGAGCCAATATTTCGATGTGCGTAGCGCGTTTCCGTGTTAAGACATTACGGGGGGCGTTTACATATATATATATATATATATATTAAATGTACACTTTCCGTCAAAATGTCTGTGGCTATACAGCAACTTGTAACAATGTAGGACTACTTGCTGGCACGATCAGGTCACACAAATTGGAAACAGCGCTACAGACAAACGAAAAATTTTCTGAGCTGTCATCCCTCAACACGATAGTTAAAATTAATTCTGTAGTCTACCTACACCGCTGCACTGGAAGCCGAATACAGTTTAAGATACGGCTATTTGTGCGAAATCTAAAACCCTTTTAAGTTAACTTCCTTGCCTTTCATTATCTCGACAAATGTGGCATGCACAGTGTTCTCGAAATGGGTTTGATTTTTCAAACATCAAAATTTTCAAATTTAGTTGGGAACGTTAAAAATCCTATCAGTACGATTAATTCAATTTACGTCAATTCAAAGCTACATTGGTTTTTTTTCAAGTCATTTTAAATACAACAGCTAGTTCATTTGCAATTTTAGAATGTGTTCCGAGAGAGGGGAGCCAGTCCGTGGGACGAAGATTTGGAAGGACCGTCGAAATGGTTTTTTCTTTGACGAGCAGAGGTTGGGTCTACAAACGAGATGCTGTCCCACGGCGATAGCAGCAAGTGCCGGCCGAGGAAGGGCAGCAGAGGAGGGAGAGGGGGGCCTACTGTTCCATGAACAGGAAAGACAGTTGAGCGAAAGTCGTCCCAACACACATACACTGTCGCGCCGCGGAACACAAATGACGCCAGGAGGCCGGAGAACAAGAGATACCACAGGGCCGCCACGCCACTCCAGTACCGTGCTTCCCGGGGAGAACACCTGTCGTCAACAAAGAATACGGCCGGAGGATGATGGCGTGGGACTCGTGCGACGGTCTTCGCCGATGTTACTGTAAACCGCGATCAATTGGTATTAGATTACCGCACGTACTGCATACCACCATGTCGGTACAGCGAGTCAAAGGAAATGTGTCACAGTAGAATTTCATTAAGTGCCTTGACAAATACAACCAAGTAACCACCACAAATGTACTTTCCGCAAGCATCTCAAAATAAGCCATCTGGACGACAGGTGTTTGATAACATGGAATATAGGATTATTGAATGCTAACATTAGGGGCAGTGGAGTCCTTTACAGGACAAAGGAAATTTTCCACTGGTAACCAGTTGACTTGTACACAGTGCGAGGCGCTGGAATGCAGGAAACTCACGTCGCCAATTGAGATCCATTCTAGCCGACAGCTCTGAACGCCTAGTACCTGCAAATACTAAATGGAAGATTCATTATTCTACCCGAGCATTCTGCCGCTTCAAATGACAGGTCCGTAACTAGATACTCTGTAAAAGAGGCCACGAGCTCCTGTCAGAAGAGAGAATGTACCAATGGGTCCTGTGCTTACTACTGGCATGTCACTGGTCGACGGGTCTTCTCGGGGATCTCTCATTCCCCCCGCCCTTGCATTCCGGCGCTGCTTCATATCCGCCGCGTTTCTCTCTCGTAGGCTCCCGAGACCTAGCCGAACTATCTCGACTGCACTTAAACAGCAGCGCGGCCTACCAATAACACAGTTGCGGACGGAGTAACCTCGACCTGGTTGGCGGGGCGCCATTATCCACTTGGGCGGCGGCGCTCGAGTTCCCCGCGGTGTCGCTGAACCACCACGCGGCACACACGTGAGAGAGATAGGGGGCTGCGACGCAACATCCGGGGCTGCTGAGTGCGCGCACGCCAGTTCGGAGCCGTCCCCACCCCACCCTTCCCCGTTACTACTCGTCACCCCCGGGCCTGCCTGCTGGTCGCTCGCCAATCACAGACGTCTTGACAGCCACCTTGGAGTAATCGCGCCGCGGCTCGCACGCAACGGGAACCAAACCCACGCATTTCCGATTTATCAATTTTCTGTTGGCATTGGCACAAGCTATATTTTAGAAGGTATTTTGAAATGTTCAACACGGCAGCAACAACCCAAAACCAAATTTTTAAAGGCCCTACCTGCCAAGCCTACAGCCACGGAGTATAAATGGCATCCAATGTTAAAGAAATTTCTTCTCAGTGGATCAGTTTCAAAGATAACCGTTTTTAAACAAAGTATTCTATTTGACATTGGTAGGCAGCGCCCTTAAACATTCATTGTCTTAGTTATGTTCAATGAGCCAAATTAAAATAAAGTATTATTTTGTGTGGGTGATAACAGGCAGTAACAGCAACAGGAATCAATTAAAGACTTCAGGAAATTTACTCGGCCGGTCAGTAAAACTAAATACCAATTGTGTTGTGTCTGGTTGCAGCAGTGAAATGGGGAGAGTGGGATCCAAAATAGTACCAGTCCCTGTTACGGCAACGAGATCTGCAGACTGCACAGAGTTTAGACCCCTTCCGTCCTCCAATTTGCAACACAGTTCTATCTAGTCTGCCTGCTAAAAAATTTTCATCGGTATTCATCTGCAGAGGTATAGGAACTACGAGAGAAGGCGAGGCTTACCAGGGTTCGGTCAGGATTCACTTCTTACGTGCAGCACACCTTCGTCCATTATACTGAAAGGACATCGCAGAAATCTCTTACAAATGCGTAGCAGACAAAACGAATGTAAAGCCATCCAATGTCTTGTGCATGAAGGTGATGAAACTTCTGATACCCACTTAAGAAGTGTCCTTGAAGAAGCGAAGTAGTTTCAGCCAAGCGGCATCCGTAATGATCTAAGTCACCGAGCACTCTCAAGGAAGCACGTGCGAGGGTACGCCGGAAAGTGGATTTTCACACATTTAAAAAGTTCCCTTACCCTTACAACCATTAAAGGATGTTTACTGTAAATTGAGCACTTTTTAACGCCGTGATTAAAAGTTCCTTTCGGCTTATTTGAAACTATTTGCCAAAAAAAAAATGCCATGTAACTAATGCAGATTTTATAGCTCACAAAAGTTAACTTCTGAAGCCACAATAAAATGTAAATTTTTTATTTTTATACCCGCTGGTAGAGCCTTAAAAAGTGATCACTACTGCGAATAGCTTATACCAATGGTCTGTGTGTTCGCAGTCCTTAACCAAATAAATCGCACCGTAGAGTTTAGTGAGACGCTATATTTTTTGGGCATATTTAAGGTAACTGTGACGTGGATGGGCGAATGTTATTTTTGTCCATGGAGATAACTGATTAAATAATTACGGTAACAACCTAATTAGTTTTTTCTGAAAGTGATCAACTGCACAATGATTTTATTAAATACTTCAAACGAATAGGCAACAACAATTACGGCCACAACTACAGATTGTAACAAAATTGAATACTCAAACTTCGACGGATAATATAAGAGATGATGACAGACGTTTTTTTGTTTGTTTACTAACCAATATTACATACACCGTTAAACATGTCATGACGTCGGGGTGCAATGTATGCTGGGACAACACACAGTATATTTGCCGTTTTTTTTTAGAACGGAGCGATGGAACAGTATACTACACTAAGTACATAATTATTTTTTTTTTAAACTACCATATCAGTGTATACGTATAGTGGGAAAGCACGAATAGTAAAAATGTTTTCCTGAACATCCATGGTAGCGTTCCTACATTTGCATAGGGAAGAGTGAAATACGTAGGGAAGTTTCCATCTTTGCACAATAGCGGCGCTTAAAATTCATATATTTGTAGCCTGATACGCGGTATTTCCATGCAGTGTATAGTTAGGAACTTCCGTTACAATTTCGGAAGTTTACTAAATTTTTTAAAGTGCAACATACGTAGTCAGTTGCGAGTGCAGGTCTGCGCTGTAACAACACGTAGACGGTAAGTTGTATGAACGTTTAGAGCAGAACGATGGGACGGACTGAACAAGCAGACATGCGCCTCGTTTACGGTGCATGCAATGATAATTCAGAAACTGCTACATGTCTTTATGCGGAGCGATAACCTGGATGGCGTGTGCCAAGCCATCGTACGGTTGTTGCGATTGATCGCTGCTCGCAGGAAACCGGTTCATTACAGGCAAGTTTGTCAAAATGGGTGCTCGTGATCATGGGTTATTACCATCCTATTTTCTGCACAGTATCAATTTATCAATGTTCATCTTGGGTTCACAGACCTGATGCTGGCCATCAGCGCACAAAGCTTGCGCTCGAGTCTGAGGAGGAGGTTTTGGAACAGGTCGAGGAAAACCCAACAATCTCACTGTGTGTTACACAGCAACTGCATGTTGGCCACATGGCTGTTTGACGGGTGTGACGTGATGCGCATGGGGTGCAAGCAACTCAACCGAACGACTATATCCTCGTCTGGTTGAGTTTTGTCGGTGGTGCCGGCAATGGAACCTAGTTTTAGACAGTTTGTGTTATTTGCTAACGAAACATCGTAAATTTACATAATCAACACCTATGGGCAGATGAGAATCCTAACGCCAGCTTAATCCGTTCTCAACAAGCATTTGCTATCGACATGTGGGCAGGTACCGTTGGGTATAATTTGAGTGTGCAATACATACTGTCATTACGTCTCAATTGTAACCTGTACCTGCGGTTCCTGCTGCTCGAAGATGTCCCTCTTGACATTCGACGTCGGCTGTGGTTTCAACATGACGGTGCAACTCCTCATAGCTCTCGTGGCATCCAAAAGTATTTGAACCACACATTCGGTGAGCATGGATTGGCCTGCTCGTTCTCTCAACTTCACTCCACTTGACTATTTTGTATGGGCGGCACTTTAAGAGCCTTGGTATACTCCAACTGAATCGGAGCAGCAGTTCGCGTCTCGGATGCTTGCAGCAGTTTAACTCTCTACAGCGCATGTCTGGGGTCTTTGAAACTCAAAGACAGGCAATGAATGGCACGTAAATCCAGAGTTTGTATTGACGCAGAAAACCGCACTTTTGAAATGTTTTTGTAAACGATTACAATTAAACTGGATGTAATGTTTTATTCTCATTCTCAATCACGTCAAAATATAACTCAATTACCAATTTCCCACCTATGGTGGTTTAATTAAACATATCTTATTGGTCTTTACTAACATCTCTAGAAGTATGAGTATAGAATTTTGAAACATCTGGCATGTACGAAATTCAGGTTATTAACAATATAACAATTGTAAGAATCGGTTTCTATTCTTTAGTTCTAAATACAGAATGGTAATCAATGAAGCTGCACTAAAAAAATCGGTCCAAATTTACTTTCATTCTCCCAATGGAAAGAAATCTTGCTGCCAACCATGCTCTTTAACACCTGCAACTTTCTTTGTGGTAGTGAACTATTATTCGGAACAGGACACAAACTGTAGAAACAGTTTCAAACATATTTTAGTTCCAACTTTTTTGGTTAAGATCATATGTACGTTAGTTAATGTTTAACATTACTTTTATGTAATGAACCAATTTCCTTCATCATACTTTCGAAGGCACCAAAAAAATTTAATTCGGAATCTTGTTTCCATTAACCTATTTCTTAATTTAATAATCTGGTGCGACAAATAATAGTGGGATCCCCATACGCGGTTCCAAGCACGGATCTCAATTTGCGTCTGATAATTACAACGTCTCTCTCATGACATCCCTTTCTGGTATGTTATGTAGTAATTCTATGATTGCATAACAGCTCACAGTCGGGGAACGTCAAAGCACTGGAATGTATTTACGCTCGAAAGCACAGCGAACAGTAAGGTGGGGACGCTGAAAATCACGTCAAAAACTGTTATTAGGATTCGCAAAGCTTCCGCTTTGAGGCTTAAACGTATTCCTTGCGGGCATCCGCCATGTCTGAAAGACTCAGTCTGGTTATGCAATCATTCTCGTATCCAACTGCCGTGAGACTGTATTCTGGAGAACATTTTACTGTCAAAGTGTAGTCAAAAATACGATCTGCCTTAAAATGTAAGGCGAGAGCTTGTTGGTGAAGGATGGAGATCTTAATAAAAATAAAAGAACTAAATTTGATTTTCAATTTATTCACACAGCATAAAATTATCTGTCTCCGCTATTACTCTTTTATTCACACAGCTATTATTTCCAGCATAAAATTATCTGTCTCCGCTATTACTCTTTTTATTTCATAGTGAGCGCAATATTTAATGGATATTTCAACTCTAATTAACGTATTTCTTTATGTCTCTGTTTGGTTGTTGTCAATTAACTCATACCCATCATTAACACATGTTCAGTCTCTGTGTTGCCATCATTTGTAATGTATTTCACTCGCGCATCCAGTCCAATAGTCCAGTCTGCAATCGTACCCTCAACTGCTCTGATGTTCGCAGTCGCCGATTTTCCTCCCGCTGGTCACTTCTCTCGCCGTACGCTTCTCTTCTCGCTAGTCGTCTATCGCTGAAACTTATCCATTCAACAACTGTCGGTTTGGAGACCCGATGTGCTTTTTATAGCCACTGGCCTTGACCTGGAAGGTTCGCCGCACCCCGAGTCTGGTTGAGAGACACGAGGTCAGTAATCCAGAGCATTCTTCAGATGTCTCAAAGACATCCGATACCCAAGGTCGGGAGAGACACGCATCCTGATAGGCGCAGTTGCACTTTGTAAGCATTCCTTTGACAAAAAGCCGCTGCTTCTCCAGTTGCCACAGATAGCGCGCGCGTCAATAAATCATCTAATTACTCTGTCCTTCAATTCCACTCGCAACGAGCGCGTAACAATACGAGATGAATTTACCGAGTGTTTGCGACACCTCAGCTTGCTGCGATAAGTAAGCGAACAGATCTTACTCACGTATGCACCCAGCACGTTGAATAGGTCACCCGTACTATATCTAAAAGCACTTATACATAATACTGTACGAGCTTCACTGAAAATATGCTAAACCCATGTAACTAGAATTTTGTATTTCAGTGTTTTTACTGATTTGCCTGAAAATATTACGCAAACAGCATCCCGAATAATAATTTAAAGTGAATTAAGGACAAAAAAAAGTTACAGTAAGAGCACAGGATGACAATACAGCAATTTCTCATACACGCGTAATTGAAATCAACATTCCATATTTTCGTGGTGCGATGGGATT
>NQII01002939.1:243766-267624 GCA_002778355.1 Clitarchus hookeri | reverse complement strand
CCTCTGTCGCCCCGGCGAAGTCGCGCAACGGAAAACGTACGTGAGGAACCATAACACTACGATTTTGCTTTCTGGGTAGAACTTACGCCACCGTTTTTATACCTTTCCCCCTCTCATCTGCTGGGGATCTCTACTGTAGGCAGTTCACTTTTGAAATTGACCTTAGAATAAAAAATGTCACTTACCCCTACTTGCGTATTTTTAACGGTATAAGCCCAGTAAAGTTGGTAACGACGGAGGAAAGTGGTTCCATGTCTTCAATTAAAACTGCTAGGTAAACATTCGTGAATACTGGAAGATGTAGTTTTCGGTTTTTTAGGCGTTTAATTTTTCAAATCACCAAATTTATAAAATATTTATTTTTCTAATAATTTTACAACTTTACTTGACCGACGCACTAATAACGTGATCAAACCCACGAAAATTTTAATTTTACATATGGTGGAAGGATACACAATGCGCATACAAGTAGACCTTAAGTATGGCATTTTAAAAGTGTTATGTTTACTGTGAACAGCCTAGAACAACGTGGGTAGTTTTAAATTTTTACAAGTGGGCATTTACAGTGTCCCATTAATTCCGAAAGATATTTTCCCGACCTTATCAACTTCCGCTGGAGAACAAAACTTTTATTACAAATGGCAAATTCAGTAGCCAGCAAATAAATTCACTCATTTAGAAATGACAGCCGTTCAAAATAAAACGGAATTCTAGTGAAATCCTATCTCGAGTTGTTAACTAATCGACGGTAGAAAATATGATACTCATTTCCTCAAGCAAGATCCGCATACTGTGTCTGTTGTGCGTTCTTTATCTCACTCGTTTTTTTTTTTTTTTATGAAAAATCCAGTAACTCTTTCCCACCCTCACGACAAAGTAAATTTTACTTCGGGGAACTCTGTCAGTTCGCGAAAATGTTATAGCGTTCGAACAGTAGCGTAACAACCTCTACCTATCTGCCACTCGCACCCTTCTCTATCAGAGCCTCATCGACGAGCTTACGATATTGATGTCGGAAAAAAGATAAGCATAGTGTGGCGGGCACACACAGCAGCAGCCAGCCACATGCAAAGTGTTGGGTGCCATAAAAACAGCAGGCGCGACTGTTCACAAGATGTACACAGTCGATATACACAGAACGAAACCAGTGGTTACTGAATAACCTGGCATGTCAACTACGTTTCAGGGTGTCTGAAATGCATATTTCTAAAAAAAAAAAAAAAAAAACTATATGAACTCACGTTTTTTTTCCTACGAAATATTGACTAAGCAATAAAACATCAGAAACAACAGGCTGTTAAAAATCCTGTAGAATATTTTAACACAGCAAGGAAATTTGTTTTTCAAACAACAGTTTTTACAACATTCATTATTGGCCGCCTCTCGGCCAATATGATGCCGAGTTGAAAGTACCCCAATAATTTATGTTCTTTCCTACGTAAAAATAACCGACAACCTAACCTCTTCATTTGAATAATTTTAATTTTGAGCATTGCTGAAGTAATATTAAGTTTCACTTGCAGATAACATTATGAAAACTGCTGTTAAAATAATAATATTTCGTCCGTGTCTTCAAAGAATGCGGATATCGTAATGTTACTGCTAACTGCATACAATGCAGTTCAATTCAGGTGACATAATCTTAAGTTGGCAGAACTCAAAGTTTTAAAATCTCCACGGAAGTTACATAACTGTCTAACAAGTAACTAAACAAGACTGGGGAGGGTTTTTAAGCCATGTAAAAAGTACGAAACAGTACTGATTTTTTTTTCCCCGAGTTGTAGTGAACTATAAAGGATGTATCAGTACAGCGGTGACAAACTTTCAGGAGAGATAAAGTACACCTAGACGATCGGAAATCACACAGCAATTCATGGTCGGAAACGCTTTCCTGGCGCGGTAGTGACGACACAAAACACAAGAAAGGAAGGACACGAACACGAACCTTGATTTCGTCTTCTGGGGTTACGTCAAGGCACTGGTGTACGAAACTCCCGTTAACAGTGTTGAGGAACTTGTTGCACGCATCGTGGCAGCTGCTGGGGAAGTCCGGGACACATCCGGTATTTTCGCCAACGTCAGATCTTCAATGCGCCAGAGATTTGAGGCCTGCACCACGGCCCGGGGTCGTCATTTCGAACACCTTCTTTGATTTTTACTGTACTAAGAAAATAAACATGTTTTCTCACCCTCTTCGGGTCCTTCCTTTCTTGTGTTTTGTGTCGTCACTACCGCGCCAGGAAAGCGTTTCCGACCATGAATTGCTATGTGATTTCCGATCGTCTAGGTGTACTCTATCTCTCCTGAAATTTTGTTAACAGCTGTGCTGATACACCCTGTATGATTAATTTGGATACGATAGCAATGACGGTCACAACGGCTGTAGTAGCAAGAGTTCACCAGCTGATATCACAGTTTCTGAAAAAATTGTGTTCGGGTCCGATGAAGAATTGGCAAGCGACTTTTAAATGGCGAGTGAATGTTTTTTTTTTCTGTAGGGAGTAGTCTTTTACAACTCCCGTTACCACTGGTTCGGTGTTTTTGAGTGCTGGTAGAGCGTAACCCTGATGATGATAAGGGGGGGGGTGTGTGTTTATGTGCAGGATGGCATTTGTCCCCCACTTCTGCATACTTTCCAAGGGTCGGAGAACTCATGCAGCGTTGCCAGATTCTAAAGTTCGGTTAGACTTTACAAATTACACCCATTTCGTTTCGATCAGCCACCGTGGCCCCTTTCGCGAAAAAAGGTTTCCACTATTCGTCAGGTATGATGCATGCCAGCACGAAAGCACAGGTGTGATGCTTGGTCCACATGTTCGCCGATCACACCCAATAGACACAGCAGAAAACTAGAATAACTAATAAGTAGGAACTGGAAAATTCCGCCAATTTATTTTAAGACAAGCTAATGTACAGCAAGAGAGTAGTGGTGAAATACATATTATTAAGCAAGATGTTATTCTTCCCATATGTATTCCTGCAGAGGAAGACGTCATCTCCCATGAATCAAGACAATTTCGAATGCAGTGTGGTGCAGCATAACTGGTCCTTCAAACTGTGGAAAAACATGTGTGCTAGAGGAACTCAAAGGTCTTCGCTTCGAGAATGTGTAATTATGTATATTCTAAATCCCTACAACAGCCAAAGTATCAGCATCTCGCCACAATTCTACGAGCTGTCCATGGACTAGATTATTTTCCATGGAGTGACAATGAAGCTGTTGTGCCTCCGAGTGAAGCTTTACCAATCTCTGTATTTATTTTCGATGATGTGGCATGTGAGAAACAGTCGTGCATTTAAGAATATTTCCGCTTGGGCAGACATGTAGAAGTGGATTCATTATACCTTTGTCAAACTTACTCATACATACCAAAACAATTACTACATGACAATTCAAACATGCTGTTTTGTTTTGCATGGATGATTTAAACTTGTCATGTTTATTCCGATCATGTTAATACAGACATTACATTTTTAATATTTAAGGAGATGCGTGCATTTTGTTGGAGTGATCTGCATGGTTTCCTCATTATAGTCAAGGATTTTCCCTTACTTAAAGGGAGGTACAGACGAGGATTTGATCAGTTCATAATCATAAATCATTGAGAGATGAGCTACGTGATTAAAAATTTGGCCATAATGGTCTGAAACGAAAGACAGAAAGCTGTTTCTCGCCCACCGATGATGGTAACTGCAGTGCCGAGGGAACACAAATTAAAAAGTTGCTGATCCAAAGGAAGAGAAAGATGCTGTTAACAAGCTTCATGTCGAGTGTCAAGACCCTGAATGTGGACTTGATTACTTTAATACAAAGTGTGCTTGAAAGATCAAGTAATGAGGTTAAATGTAGCACAAATAATATGGAAACTTTGATCGGGAGGAAACTCGGACGCATAGAAGACCTGTTAAAGACTAGCAGTGATGATGTTCTGGATAAGATAATACCTCATCTGATAAGACTAAAAAAACATCGATAATATTGAAAACCTGCTGACAACTGTTTCAAACTCGTTACCTCGCAAGAAGATTACTTAAACCTGGAATAAAACGATTTTGTATTCAGTATGATGTCAGACGTCATCAGTGACTTAGACAAAGTGAGTAAGAACATTCACTCAAAGTACTTACTGGCCAATCATGTCAGAATGGAACGTAACATGGGCCTTTAAACCTATTACCGAGCGACTCTACAATATCAAACCTGCACCACCACCTCCGTCGACTGCAACAGTGAAGACCAAACCAGACATCGAACCCAAGTCTCGAAAGGAACTCAAACATACTGGAATATATGAAGATGAACTGCCGCTGTCTATGTGGAAACGAAGAAAAGAACAAATGAGTGATCGAACCCCTTCCCTTCATAACTATTTCAGACCTTATACATCTGCATTTAATGACAGGACATATGGGGTATACAAACAAAATAAAAAGTGGTTCTTAGGGAATAAACAAATAGTTTTCCTGACCAATGATGATGTACGAGTTGGAAATGCTGTGATCCGCCTGGCTATGGGACTTTATGAACTACTGTTTAAAACAAACATTACTGGATACTCTCGCAATGCATTGCAACAGTATAAACAAATGCTGAAACTTATGAGTGCACACTTGAAGGATAACGATCTGACCAGCAATGTATATATATATAGATGAAACACACCCGAATTATGGCATTATTTCACAGTTGTTTCCGATGTTGGAGATACAATTGGTTCTGGTCTCGATCTAAGTAACAAAAATAGAAGGTGGTCGACATCAAGAATACAGTTACTGGAATGATATTAATGAAATTGTCGACAGACTGCGCATGCTAATAGCTTCTCAGCTAGCAGGAAATAATTACCATGCTAATGAAATATTCAGCATTATCGAAGAACTGGGTGAAGATGGATACATAGAATGAGTCGTGCAGATATTGCCAGTGAGTTACACAAGCCTGAAAGACGATTTTATCCTCGTCACAAAGTGCAAATGTTTGGTTTACTAGACTTGTATCCGGCAAATTGGGTTGAAACTATTTGTTATGCATGTGTGGATAAAGAATTCAAATATCTGATAACAGTCATTGACTGTTACAGCAAGTATGCTTGGACAGTGGCTGTAATGATTAAAAATGCGAGATGTGTCAAATGAAACGAACTCTGTTTTGCAAGAAAAAGGACCTCCCAAGAATTTACACATGGACCTCGGAAGAGAATTCTGCAATCCTGCATTTTGTGCCTTGATGGTGAAATATAACATAAACCACTACTCGGCACATAGGGGTATGAAGGCGAACATGGTGGAACATTTTAATCGCTTTTTGAAGAACGAAATATGGAAGAAATTTTCATTGCAAGGAAGTTACAAGTGACTGGACATCTTACCTCGCCTGGTATCGAACTACAACCATAAAGTACATCGAACTATTAAAATGAGACTTGTGGACGTCAAGGACAACTCCGTAACCATTACCAATAAATAATAATGCACACTTGTGTGCTTCGGTGTTTGAAGATCGGATATCTGTGTGAATGTATGAGTGTGTGTGTATGTGTGTGTATATATATATATCGCATATCTGTATAAATTACTGAATAAATATATATTTTTTTAACTTGAAATTTATTTGCTGTTATTATTTTCAGCAAGGAAGCCGAGTGCATGTGATTCGACTAGGCCTGCCATGACTTTGCGTGAGGTTGGCCTGCCTCCCTGGCACCTGACACCTCTCTCGCCCAATGTGTCGTCCCCACAGCTTGCAAAAACCTGCACACATCCTACATCATCGACTGACCATGCCTGATGCTTCTCTGGCCCAATGCGTCATCCCCACGTGCGACACTACAAATCTTACAAATGTGACTACACTGAATTTATTTTAAGTGTAATCTGTCTCACAGTTGCAAACTCTACCACAGAAAATAATGCTGGTTCAGTATCTTGCACTCAGAAGTAAGAATGAATTTCACGAGTGTGTACGAATGTCGCCAATAACGCACCTTTGTGTGCCGTGACTACACTTGACAGGAAGGCGGAAGGACGTCCAATTAAAGGTTGGCAAGGAGAAAACTGAAAAGGTCGTTGGCTCCCTAACGTAAGTTACGTTTGGTAATTTGCAGTTTATTTTAAATAGTGTAACCTGAAGTACACTAAGTTGTTCTTAGTTGTTTGTACACATATTCTGTGATGATTTTAAGAACTATACACTCTTAACTCAAATAGAATGTTTAACAAAAAATAATTCCTATTTATTTATTTTTTTAATTTAACCATCTCCGTATACTTCTCCGCGTCCCCCCCCCCCCTTAATCCCNTTTCCACACAAGCGGAGCAGTAAGTGCGCGGCTGAGTAGGCTGACTCCAACTTCTTCGATGTCAAAATCACATGCTGTTGGCGGCAGTAATTTCACTACGTTTCCGTTATGTACATAATGAAATTTTTTCCATTTTTTTCCAAATTTTTTCCTTCGCCACCACAGTTAACTGTAGAATAAAGCCCGTGTGCCGCGATTAAGTTTCCTTGGGAGATTCCATGCAAGTTTGCATTGCTACTGGTATGGATTGTTCTATGGAATATTTAGCCGATTGCTGGCCGCTTAACACGGACGTTTTCTTATTTAATCGTGTGCAATTTTCAGTGGAATGTTTCGTACAGCGTTGATATTTTAGTCAATCAGAGAGACGGTGGTATAGTGTGGTATTAATGATTTACTGTAATTTAAAATAATATTTTAATGATCAGCGATAGGGCCATTAAACAAGAGTACAGTAAGTAGTAAATAAAAACATCGAAAATGTGGTTTACTGATGATATAACAGAATTATGTGACAATTATGGTAAACATTCGTGTTTAACGCAAAAAGTTCCAGTTATTACAAGAAAACAATTAGGCTCTGTGCATTAGCATGTACTGACAAGTCCGTCCTGGAACCACAATTGCAGAATTAACAACAAAACCAATGTATTCGAGTTTACTTTTCTATCAAACAAGTATCGTGCGACCTCCATAGCTGCTTGCATGCAGGTTCGGGTAGCAGCTCTCGTAGAAGCAGCGCAGCCCCCAAGGTCGGGGGGGGGGNGGGGGGGGGAGGAGCAAATGGGGCAATTTGTCCCATGCCCGTAATCCGAAGTGCCACTAAGCCTTTACACTTAGAAAGATAATTTATTGCCATGCGACGATGCAAACCCCACTAATAAAATGTGTACGATCAAGAACACAAATATGCATAGCATTAGATGGTGCAAGTATACTGTCGGCAATTCGATTAAAGCCGGAAATTAAGTGGATCGGCTTGCACCTGTGCGGCGTAGTAGGGGACCAACCCATACACCCTCTCTAAATCCTCAGCATGTGCGGTCGGTCCGCCTGCATTAGTGGGATATCCGAGTGCCGTCACAGTGCTACGAAAGGCAATGCACTAGGGTAGATGGATGCTGGCGGCTGGCTACAGTAGTGTGCACGATTTTAAAACAAGAACCTCCAGCTCGCCAGCTCTGTAACTCTTGTCGCTGCCCTCGACTAAGTACATTTCCAACAGTCGCCAAGCATTCAGTTATCGCGACTGTCAACATTCACTAACTATTTACTGGCAGTGGAAGCACGTATAGTTCTTCGCGAATATTTTTTATGTAAAGTAGGATTTTTCTCTTATAAAACGTCAATTTTTATTTGCTCGACAGCGAACGGTGAACTGCAATATAAACATTTCTAATGCCCGTGGATCGATCGCCGAGGACGTCCGCACAGGGCCTACTCCATTGTTTGGCCGTTAATGGGCTTAGAGGTCATCGCTTCGTATCCGTTGCCTGGGCATGTGGTTATACATTAATTTTATTTTCTCAATGTTTTATTAGCGGAATGACGTCCTCGTAGTCATTGTGCCCGCGTTTTATCTGCGACTATCTCGTGTTCGGACGTTTCCAGAACAGTGTACGTCTGCTACTGCGTTAATTAAAGTAGGGGTTTTGTTTTGTTTCCGTGTGGATCGAAGTGATTATCCGTGGCTCGCGAGCGTCGTGCCCGTGCGGCAGGTCACAAGTTTCTTTTTTTCGCTGGCCATTTTCGAAAAGTGACGATGAGAGCCCGTTTTCAACACGTTCATGAGTGACGTAGTTTTTAATTAGTATTTGTGGCCAGCATCTATTATTTTGTGTATTACGTCACCGTGATCTGGTCGCAAGCAAATTAATTCTTAGTGGGTTGCAAGTTCAAAATTTTGCACAGCAATAAGAACTGTCTAAGCGTCAGTGGAATACATAATTCATTTAGATTTAGCACCTCAATTGGTGAATTTCGCGTTTGTTAGTTTTGTACCAGAGGTCTCGAGAGTAATAGTTGTACTACTTCGAATGAGCTGGAAATGCGGCAACCACTGATACAGCTCGTCGCCCTTAAAACCTTGTTCTTTTTTTTTTTTTTTTTTTTTTTTTTTNATTTATTTGCAGGCTTATAGTTCCAATGAATTCATCTGGCTACGTAATCAGTCAAATGTAAATTACTAATCACAAAAACCTTTTTCCAAGCAACATGTTTTCTACCGGTGATGTAGAATGAAAAAACCAACAAATATTCCAAGTAAATAGTGTCACGTCAAATAGGGAGCCCCAAAAATTGCTTTGCCCTAGGCACTGAAAATCCCTTGAGAGGCGCTGCGTAGAAGCTTTCGCCGGAGCTTGTGCAGAACATTGTGCAGTCCATTCACGGTTACTTCCAACTTTTCTGAAGCCCTGTCGAAGTTCTACTTTCGGGATATTCCTCCGCCTCGTACAAACGAATATTAACCGAATGTAGAAAACTACACCGAAGGGACAACGCACCGCATTCGTGCGCACTCGGTTTAATATTATTCTGCATAAGAACTATTTCTTACAAGGCATTACCAAAACTCCTATTTCCTCGCTGCTTTTATTCATATTAATTATAAATGAAATAATATAGTTTATAGATAAAATATAAATAACATTTCAATTTAACATAAAATAAGGTACTTTTATGTTAACACAAGTATAAAGCGCTTGTGATACATACTATAGTTAGGAAATAATCAAACACGTCATACATATGGTGATTTTCCAAAAGGCTTGATTCAAAAAATGTGAAGAAACCGCGAATACGTGGCACACAAGTTTTAAAGCAGGTGATGTTAACGTTAGACCCCCCTCCAAGGTAGACGCTCACAAAAGCTACAACAGCACGTGGGTCTCTGTTAACGACGTCGCACAGAGAACGACTGGCCACAGCTGCAGCAGTTTCCGCCGACGAACCGCGCAGCAGCTGCCGCGGGCATAAAGGTCGCGAAGGGCGGCGCTGGCCACACGCGGCGGAGCGCCAAAGGGTTCGCGAGGCTATTTCCGACCGTGTTTGATGTAGTCGCCACAGCACTAGCAGTGAACCACGCCCCTGCTGCAGCGAGGGTATCGCCGCCCGTGTTTACAACCACCGCAAAGCTAGCTACACGTTACATATCATCTTGGCAGGGGCGGCGGAGGATGTTAGTCAGTAGGGGGTCAAGGGTCAAGATTTCCTTAGATTAAAAAAAAACATATATGTGCTTTAAATTTAAATTACTACTAACAAATATAGCAGAAAAAATTACTAACGTGTTTAATATTAAGACTTACTCAAAACTTGCATAATATATATCCACTTATTATTTTTTTTAAACGTGATAAACGATATCGTTTATAAACAATTATCGTCTTATATAAATTATATAAATACTGCACCATTCAAATAGAAGCATTTAAAATTTTAAATAAATAATATTTGAAAATACTAAAATGTTAGGGTTTTTTTTTTTTTTTTTACGCCGCTAGCTTGCGCTTTCCACTCTGTGGCGCCATCTGCGCTGATGTTCGGCGGCGAGCTCGCGTGCGCTCTTGGCTTCCTTCTCCTGTTTCCTCTCTGTACCGTTGCTCCTTGGTTCCCCTCCTTTCTCCTCACCAAGCATGCGAATTCTGTTACTGTCCACTAAGTTAGTGTCGGCAAAAATTGCCGGCTGCCCACTTCCTTTCTGCACGTCTTAAGGTGTACATCGTTATTGTGATGTAGAGCACTTTCTCTGGGGCGTCAAAGTACTGTGAGTCACGAGTGTGTGTGACCGAGGTTAGCCTTATTAATGGTTTTAGACTGGGTGTTTTATTCATTGTGGTGTTGCGTGTTTGTTCTGGGGCGTGTTTTCGAGGAGTTTGGTTTTCCTAAATTACTTTTCGGTCGCCGTTCAAGATTCAGTTTGGCAGTAACTGCCGCTTCACGGCAGCATTTTCCAATTCGTTTTAATGTGTTGTGTTTTATTATGTATAAGTTTTCAATGTTTTTGTTAGCCGCCCCGGTTTTTTGCTGATTGGTTTATTTCATGAAAGTAACACTCGTGGCCCATCGTGCAACGTTTTAAGTTTGGTTCAAATGCAAGTAGGCAATGCGCCCTTTTTTTTATCTTTTAAAATTGTTTGTGGTTTTACAGGGTGGCGTTGCGTTTGCCCTAATTTCGTTTGCCCTAAAGTAAGGCTAAACGAAATTAGGGTAAACGAAATTAGACCAAACGAAATTAGGATAAACGAAATTAGGCTATTCGCACTTAGGCCAAACGAAGTTAGGATAAACCCAGTTTGGCGAAATGCAAGTTTCAGATTTTAGGATAGAGGTAGTTAGGCTAATCGAAGTTAGGGGAAACGAAATTTCTATCGCAATCATCCTTCTTCGATCGATCCCAATAATTGGATCGATTCCAACCCTTCGATCAATTCCTATCCTTCGATCGATCCTTATGTATAGAAATTACATTCGTTGGCGAACTATCTCCAAATTTGTACATGTCGACAGAGTTCATGTTTTGTATGCAGTCCACAATCTATGCATTTTATGGATAAATACTTCATTATATTCTCTGCATACATCTGTAAATCAGTAAAGAGTGTTCATAGAACCACTTTCAAGTTATGAGGGATGAAAGGATTATAAATTTATTATAATTTAGAATTTTTTTTAGATATTTTAGAATTTTTGGAATTTTTTTTTTAAAGTCAAGGGTCTTGTGGTCAAGAATTGAGTGTCTTGGGTCAAGGGTTTTTTGGAAATGTGTTGGAATTTGTTTGGGATTTTTGGAATTTTGTGTTCAAGGTCATTACAGTCAAGGTCGAAGGTCAAGGTCATCGCGATCCAACATGGCTGAAGAAATGCACACTGGTCGACCTGGCGAGGGCCGGTCGTGTCGGGAGCTTAGTCGATCCACCTGTCATCGAACCCCGGACTTCCTACATATACATCTGTAATTAATTTTTTTTTTTTTCAATTTTTCAATTTTTTATGAATTTTTCCGGCAAAAAACTGCTAATAACCAAAGGAAGGAAAACTGCATGAGTGTACGTAGGTTACTTTAGTCTGTGTATGGAACTCCATCGTTAAAAACAGGTGCCCCTACTGATTAGCATTTCGTCATATACGTAAGCGAGGGCTTTCACAAATCCAATAAATAATAAATCGTCACTTGTAATTTTACTTCAAAAACGATAAGGTAAACGTTACGTACTGTATGTTGTAAGTTGAATTCAACGCACTATTCGCATCAATGCACATGCGAGTCTAGTGACAAGTGTTAAAAATACAGACTGATTTAAATTGACAAACACGCTCCCGTGCGTGTTATGGTACGATAACGTGTCTGCTAATTTCTTTGAACATCAACCACCTTACTCAGAAATTTCCCTCTCACACCTTAAATTATATTAAGTGCAAAATGCGCGTGTTCTAGTCAACATTAGGTTCATCGATGTTTGGAATAATTACAAGAGTTCCAATTCCATTCTACTAACATAAAGACTTCGAAATGCGCAAGAGTGCGTTATTTGTATAAACATAATTACAAAATACACAATCACGGTCATTTTACTTGTTAGTTACTGCTATTCCAACAGCCAAGGTATCCAAATAGACCCCAAGCCATAAAGGGAAATAATTTTTTTCGGACGGAGAGTTACATGTTGAGAATACAAACATTACCGTGGTGTTGCGTTTTCTATGGCTACTCGTGTTTCCTTCCCAGTCTTCATTCCTCCGCTGCTCCAATCCCATCTCATGTCATCGTAACCACTCCGCATTCCAATCCTGGACAGTCCCTTTTTTTTTTTTTTTTGTCAATAACACTGCCGAAACAAACATGGATAGGATTTGAGGTTAGAAAATGGTTTTATAAGCAAGTGATTTGAAACAATGTTGCACTTCCTCGGACCCAAATGTAACGCAACTAGAATATAGAACTACTCAAGTACAGTCCTATGAAATTATGAACTTGTTGAAACAATGTAAACAAAAACGTTCATCACTGTTGCCCAAGCGCTAATTCGCGTGTTCCACGATACATTTTAGGTACGAAAATTCCGGTACAGGCTACTTATATAACATTCCGTCTTTATTATTAAACTACGCCATAAAATTATAGGGTCAACATGAGAGTCGACGAGAGAGTGCACATCAGTTCAGTGCCCTGTGCGTAAAAAAAGAAAAGATGTTCCACGCTTGTATCGATGTCTCCCTCAGCGTTCCCACATTTCTATAGGCTGTTCACGGTAAAATGAGCACTTTTGAAATACTTCCGTAAGATCTACTTGTATGGACATCGTGTATTCTCCCACCATATGTAAAACTAACGTTGTCGTGGGCCTGATCACTGTATTCATGCGCCGGTAAGGTGAAACTGGAAAATACAAATTTGCTAATTCTTAATTTAAAAAAAACAGCAAAACAAATAATTTCATTATTCACAAAGGTTTACCTCACACTTTCAATCTAACGTTAAGACATGGAACTGCTTTCCCTCGGTCGTCGCCAACTTGACTGGGCGCACGCATGTCATTCGGTGTGCCCGTTAATATAGACGCAGTTAGGGGCAGTAAAATTTTTCAAAGGTTGACTTCGAAAGTTTTCAATAGTTACCGTGAACGGCCACAAGCCTCGGAGATGCAAAATACCGCCACGATACCTAGTCGCAACGGTAACTGGCGATGCAGCTCGGCGTGAAGCAGCAGTTGTATAACAGGTACGGGTATCGCGCGGCGTCCCTGCTCCTCCTCGCGCCACCGGAAGGAAAGGGGGATGAACGCTGCGAAGGGAAGGGACGCCCCCAGCCCACGCGACCTGGCGCCGGTGGGACGCCCGGTCGATACCGGGACCCGGGGAAATCCATTCGTCGACGCACCCGTGCTGCGTCAACCCAAGGCGTGCAACTCCCTACCACCCCTTCCCCTCTTCCGTAACACCCTCAAAACACCGATAGCAATGCTACTGCTTCTAACAAAACAACATTTCCTCGAAACAGCTTTTAACACGTGTTTCATCACACGTCCAAGATTCAAACATGATCGACTGCATTCTGCGTAGGCCCTACTTCTAATTCTCCTCCCCCCCCCCCTTTTTTTTACCTTCAATCACCTCCAAAAAATATTCCAATTCTGAACAAACATTTAAGCAGTTGCTGAAGGCTCTCGCTCTCTCTCCAAATTGCATTATTTGATTTATTGTTGATATTAGATTTCGCGAAGAAAAATGTAAAAAAATGCAAGTGGTCCTCCGAATATTTCCCTCAAGGCTTAGTAAACACAACATCGGAGCTAATGTACGAGTATTGCAATAACAACCCTACCAAATTTTTGAATATCATATTATGTTAACTATACAGTAATGCATACTGAAGAGCCAAAAAAAAAAAAAAAACTGGTATACGCGTGCGTACGCAAATAACAGAGGTATGGAACCAATCAGAGTAACGCGATGCGGTCGGCAGCGCCTATATAAGACAACAAGCGTCTGACAAAGTTCACCCGCCCCCTCTCTACTGGCACTTTTTCCTTTCATAATAAAGAGCATGATTCCCATCCTCTGTCTCCTGTAGCATTTTCTGTTAAATATGATAATGCATGAAACAATTTTTTAATTCTTTCCTGTCGAGAGGGTTTTTACGGTGACTATGACGGTTTTTCCCTTTCTCTTCTAAATATAGTTTAGCTATAAGTACACTTACGGAGGTTGTCATGGCCAAAAGCAGGCCATTGCAGCCCAATCCCTCACAGTTGCTACAATGGCAGGTTATCAAGATTTAAGTGAGTTTGAACGTGGTGTTTTTGCCGACGCACGAGAGATGGGACATAGCATCTCCGAGGTAGCGATAAAATTTGGATTTTCGCGTACGACCATTTCACGAGTGTACCGTGAATATCGGGAATCCGGTAAAACATCAAATCTTCGACATCGCTGCGGCCGGAAAAAGATTGTGAACGAACGGGACAAACGACGACTGACGAGAATCATTAAACGTGACAGACGTACAACCCTTTCTCAAATTGGCAAAGATTTCAATGTCTCCTGCATACTACGTCGTCTTGCGGCACTCCTGCGTGCTCGCGGGGGGCCCTACACGATATTAGGCAGGTGTACCAGTTTTTTTGGCTCTTCAGTGTATATATGTACTTACCCCACATCATTCGTGCAAATCTCCCTAGCGCATTCTAGGCAATGGGTGAAGTGATCATCTTGTTCTTGCAGTAATATGAAAACTTCATCAGATCCCAAACTTTCACAATCGCTTCCTGATTTGTTATTCAAAATTAATTTTAGATGCCTGTGCAAACAAATTCCCAGCTTGTAGCGGAATAACGCAAACTATAAATTTACCTTGAAGAAACAATCAAATAGTTATATGAATTCGATTGTAATTTCGGCCTTTGGGTCGCGGTGGAATTAGAAATGCACAAGTCATAGGCTTTTTTGAAGTAAGCATTCCCAACCTCTGAACTTTTCTTGTTTATCGGCCAAAAGTCTGCTAAATGAATAGCTCCTCTGAAAACCCACCGAGACGACGACACTAACCTGGCTTCCTGCCGACTCCCTCGGAACAGATTAACTGCCAGTTATATGATCGTCTTCCGGTTCGTTGCTCCCGTACATCACCACGTGTTGGCAAAATTGGAAGTCGTTCGAAGATGCCAAATAATCCAGTACAGATGGTGGAATCCCGAAAGCGGGACTGCGAATGGAAGAACATTGTTTAATTGCGATGNTCCGCGTTATGGGAAGTGCATTCCGTTCGATAAAAATACGATATCATATTTTGCATTCAAATTGCTTCCCTTGATAATGCGCACGCTAGCAAGAGCATACAATCATAAGAAGGAGATCAATGAAAATTAACCATCCAAGATCTCATTTTACTCTGACTAACGTTTCATTTGCAACCACTTAAGATATAAGAAAGAAAATTGAATTTATATTCAACCATCCAACAACTATAATTTTTTTATTTTTTTTTTTTCAACAGGGACTGGAAATGAAGCCAAACACGTGTGTGCCGAAAAACTGGGCCTAATTATTACCCTGCCACCGCACTCATCACGTACAAGCTCGCATCTGTTCTTGATTACTTTTAATGCTGTGTAGCCACGTTCTCGTACTGCCTTCAGCCGTGGTATCTCTGTGAAAGCTTTCTCACTAACGCAACAGCTGCTACAACTCGCTAAAGGAGCAGTCGCGGAAAAGAACCACAACACTGCAAGTGTTCTGGCACTAACTATCAATTCCGTCTCTTTTGCGTTTGAATTACATTTTGCTTTTCGTGTATTACTATCCCTGACCGACCCTAAGGTAAGGTACTGTACTTTCCCTTCAGCTGGAAATAGAAACCTGTCCCGAGTGCTTCCACTGTATGTCAGGTTCCCACACAATTGGGAGTGCCGCCGTTCGAGAACGTGTCTGGGCTAAGCGTCTCACTCTTAGATTACAGTGCGCGGTGAAATGGACATTCACTCTCTCTCTCTTTCCAATACATGATTTCTGTCGTTAACGCTGTCCTTGTTCCTGCGTGCACACTGTTGCCTGATAAGTTATCTTTTTGCAGTCTCAAAAAAACAGACCCATTTTCGTTGCTTGCGCGCCATGCAATCACAATGATAGGGTTCCTCACAGGTTTCCGTTTCAAAGGAGCCGCTTGGCTTTGCGTCGCAGGATTGGATTCTCTTAGGAGTTGTCAGGGAGGTGAACAGGTAAAATTCTCTTAATCAGGCCATTTCCTTCGCCACCCATTTGTTAATCAGCCTGTCAGTTACGTCGCAAAGCTGGAGTAATCTGGCAACAGTGGGCACCAATCATACCGTACTGCAATCTAAGAATGGGACGCTCTATAGTACCAGACACAGAGTGGATTCATGGTTGCAGGAAAATGTGTAGCTTCTAGGCATTAACTGTATTTTTAAAATGCTGATATTTCTGTAGCATTGCAAGCTCTTGTTTTGGAATTGAACATAAGTGAAAAGATTTTAAGAAAACAAAATTTTCGCGGATTCGTCGAAATACTTGTACAAATTCACAAAAATGTTGTTATTGTTAAAATGTAAAACATTTTCAGCCAGGCGAAGCCATTAACGTCGCTCTATTACGCACAGAGGCTATATACACTCGACGGTATTTTTAATCACAGTATACTCCAAAAAGTAGCTACATTGCCGGATCGGTAACCACATAAATTATTCTAAGGCATCCGACTTTTAATGGATTGCACAGTTAAGTCCATACTTACGGCACGAGGATAAAGCGAAATGCGGTATTTTTACACTGGAATACTTACTTGCAAATGCATTACGGCAGACTTGAAAATACGCACTCTGCATCCCAGAATTAAGATAATGTAATAGGTATAAACCATTTATGTATAAAGACATACAGAAAACTATGAAATGAAGCATGCAATGATTACAACGAGCAGATTCGTTATAAATAAATATGGCATTATAAGACTATAATGAATGAAACAGAAATTTTCGAAAATATAGTAACGGTATAAAGTCAAAAACAGGAAACAATAATTAATAAAGAAGCTAAAAATAAATCCAAACTAGATTTATTGTGCATTATTTTAGCCTCAAGAAGACGGGAGGTTCTGTTCTTGGAGAAATTTTACAGCGCGGAAAGTTTACGAAAGGTAATTTCGAGAGGAAAACAAACACTGGTGTAAAAAGTCTACCATCACTCGTGGGCTAAACGGCTTCCGCCAGTAACATACTTGATGGGCCAAAGAACTCGCCTGCACAGCGTTACCTAGGCGGGAACTTCCACTGTCGGGGCGTAGTGGTGCTCCTGCGAACAAAAGCTCGTCGCTGATTGGCAGGCCATGGAATACAACTAGAAGCGCAGTAGTTCGCGAGACTACACTCGCGTCATGTTTCTACGATAGTAATGATGCATGGTGGAATAATCACAGTAAGATTCTAGTCAATTATGAAGACAATTCATCGATATGGGAGGGAAAAAAAACCTGCTTACTGCACTCTATTCCAATAAAGGAAATTACAAGCACACTAGTGGAAATTCTAGCTGGATTATAGCCATTATTCTAATTTCCTTCGAACAAGACTATGAGGAAATAAGTCGATACAATAATAAAAGATTTCGGAGATATAAATGTTATTTTTTTTAAACAAAAACTAAGATTGTTATTCAATTTTTAAGCGTTTCTAACTAAATTAAATACATAGATTATATATAAATAACACATTCATTGCATCTCACCTTTAATTACAATGAAATATTTTTTAACTCCCTTTTCGCTGGTAAAAACAAGCAAAATGTTGCGACACTAGCGCTCGTCATGCGAGATATTTCCTTCGCCTCCAACTCCGGTGCGGTAGTGTGCCCTTTGCTCGACGCGGATCCCCCCCTCCCCTCGTGTTATTCTTCCTTGCTTTGCCCTCCCCCTTCGTGAGTCATAAATAAAATATAAATAAAATATCAAGCCCCTATAAAAAATTAAGTTGCTGCATGGCCTGGGCTGCTCCTGTCCACCACCGAGTCCACTCGTGGGCTACCTGGTTACAAGATCTGCCCTAGTGAAGATTCCTGTTTTTATTGAACAACAGGCGGGAGTTCGATACCCCCGCCTCCCCGGGGGGGGGGCAGGGGGAGTGAGGTAAACATGTTGGTGACCTGTCCATCGGGGAAACCCGGCGGACAAGGAATAAATACTCGCTGGCCCCGCCGCGGGTACTACAATATGAAGGATAACCAGTGTGGAGAGAGGGGAGGAAGCTCTCCCTCCCTAACCTGATGTTTCATAATGATGACCCATTAGGTGGACAGGAGCCCCACAAGTGCTCTTACCTCCCTCACTCTGCGGTAACTCCCAATGATGACGAACGGCTGGAGCTGCTCCTATTCAACAGGTTTTCCCTCCAGCGCAGCGTCGCGCTGGTTTTTCCTGTTGCATCCCCACTTTTTACATCCAACGGCCACAAAAGCAAAATTGTTATGCATTTGTGGTCGAGATCCCGGCGCACAGACGCACCCAGCCGACCGCTTCTCCCCCCACTTCCCCCTTCAGGGAGGGAGTGATAGCTACTGGCTTTTATTCACATTACTACGAATAGCGTATGGCCGAAAGGCCGGCACGCACTATATCCTCCCGTCAAATCATCCCCCGCTTATCCGGAGGTCTCGGTAAGCAGGTTGGAGACCACAGCATGTCGGCGTGGAAGGGCGGCANACGCCTGAAACGTGTCGCCCGCGTAGAACTTCGGCCGCCGCACCTTTCGTCCAGCAGGGCGTGGCTGCCGTCATGTTGATCACTTAATTTTCCTTGTTTGCTCGAGCCGCTGAGCGATGGGGCGTTAAAACGGTGAGTCGTGCAGAACGACCAGCGTGTTTATGGGCTGCTTTTAAATGTTTTGGTATTTTCTGTGGCATAGTTGTGTTTGTCTTGGGTAAGCATTATTGCTAGTTTTTTTCTAAATTGTGATTTTTGGCTGCCAGTCTAAATTTTGTTTCGGACTAACTAAAACGTCGTGTTACTGTTTTTCCCTTGTTTTAACGTGTAGTGTTTGTCCCCTTTTTGGCTGCCCAAGCCTTAATATTTTTTTATAATCAGTTGTTTCCAAGACTCTCTCGTTGGGCTGTTTTCATACGTTTTAAATGTGTTTAATTTTGAAATGTTTTTATTCGGTAGGAGTTTTGCCGGGTCGTCTATGACTGCCTCCTCCGAAAGTAACGTTTTAATGCTAATTTTTAAAGTTGTGCATTTTAGGAAATGGAGGCTTTGTTGGGCATGGTTCTTGCTACCCTCCCTTACGGTAGATCATTAAGTAAAATGGGGTGATATTCTAGTCAACTACTTACTGAATTGTTCTAATCGTTTCTGAAGAAACTAAGTTTGAACATCGTAAATTTATAAATCTAGTTCTCTTGAAAGTTGTAATTCAGTTACATTTCCTTTTCAACCAATTGTTATTATTGAAGAAACAAATGGTGATGGATTATCTCAATGTAGTGTTTTTTTGGCTGTAGTGCAAATTTTTTATTGATTGTTCAAGGGTAGTTTTTCAAAGTTATTGTATGTTTATTAATTCAAAATATAAAGCGTTCAATCTGGCATATGTGTGCAATTATTTGTGTGCCGGCACAATGTGTTACAACAGAGATACTACGAAGTCATTATTTTTAAAAGCTCTATGTGACAATATTCGTGGGAACGTAGAAGTTAATTAAAAATTCCCACTCCACTAATGCAGCATTATGCTTACTTCGGTACATTAGACTACAAGATTTTTTTTTTAATGCGAAAGCCCGTAACGTAAGTGTTGATCGTAGCGCAATAGATTGCCTGAACAGAATACTACAAAATATATTCAACAATTTTATTCCACACAGTTTTAATGGTTATAAAATAAGATATTGTTTTTGAGCTCGACAAGCCGTTGAAGTGAGAGTACAGTGTTGGTGCCTTGTTATTCCTTGTCCGATGTATCAGTGCACATCTCATATGGACCAGAGTTGATCCGAAGTTCTTACAGATTGATGCGGCTGCATCTTCATAGGACACCGAACCAACAAATTAAGTTCGCTGCATTTTTTGCTGCTGTGGAGATTGATTAATTCTGAGATTGTTCAATCTCTCAACTGCTAGCTGGCCTCTAAACACAACTACTTACTCTACTATACTTCACTATACGATATTGGTTAATTGTAAAATAGAAGAAATGTATTACCAGAAATTATTCAACATTCACTGTGCCGTACGTATGCAAATATAAAGTTTGTTAAACTTGACGAATCAAAGCGAACAAACACCAAACACACATTTTTTACACAGTGCACTGAACAAAAACTGTAAATTCCCACATGCAACACCTGTCATTGAAAAATTGTTTTCAACTTCTGATTTATTCAGATTTCATAATTCGACACACAAATCGCTCTTCGCTTATAGTCAACACAAGTACGATTGTGATAAGGCTTAGATATCCACATGGATAAAAAGTGATTGGAAACATTTCTCCAGCTGAGTAATTTCACAATCACTCGATTTTTTTGAAGATGCAATATATTTTTTTTTACAAATAATTTCACTGGTTACTTTGAGGCGCCTACCTGGTTGTAAAGTCAAGCAGTAAATGTCATAGCAGAACCCGCTTCATGGATCTTAAAAATAAAAAAAAAGCTAATGTTAACTTGTCAGTAGTTTTCGTATCAGAGACATTTCGTTGGTCGGATGAAATTTTTTCATAACACCTTTCGGCTCTGTCGACAAACAGGTTCTGAATCTTGTTAGATAATTTTTGGTTTTGGCAACTGGGACGAGGTGGTAACTGTCCACTGCGAGGAACACGCCAAGCATCTTGGACACTAACGAAGCATTCGGCCTCTCTCTCTCTCTCTCTCTCTCTCTCTCTCTCTCTCTCTCTCGCACATGCGTGCAAAACGTGAGGAAACTAACTATTCTGTTGTTAGACGCGCATCACTGAGTCCGTTTCTACAGCTCTCTCCAGTATTTTACTGCCGACGTCTTGCTTCACATACTTGAAGTTCAGGCACCCCGAACGATCCCTGGCAGCGGCTGTCTACCTCCTTTTGTTCGAAACGACTGCCCCCAAGTGCCACTAATGAATCTCCAAAAGAACATCGCCACGCTGTTAAAAAAAATTTCCATCATTTAAAAACGTGGGTGCGTGTACTTATGTACGCGCGTTAGAAGTTATACTTCTTTGGCCTGACTAAAATAAAATTTTTATTACGTATGCAAATAATTTATGTAAGTAGGAAAACGATAAAATGACCGAAGAAATACATTAAATACAATTAATAAATGTTTGATTAAACAATATTTACAAAAATTAACCTCAAATACTTGAAAACACTTTCAAAATTTTACTATACAATTTTTGTCACTAACAAATTTTTTACGGCACAATGTAAATAAAGTTAATAAATAAAATATAAATATATTCACAATGAATTACTAATATAAATGAAATGTTTTTCAATTTGCTTATTACATGAATAGATTTTCTGTCGGTTTTAAATATAACCACGTGCTATGTTGTGTACCCTGCATTTGTATATAGCTAGACGATACGCGCATGCGCGTTGGGCCATACCCCTACCACGTTCACTGTCGAATTTCGTTACACTGTTCGCGCGCAACTTCCGTTGCACACTAAACTTACTTTTACCCTCAACACGCCAAAAGAAGTATAACTTCAAAAGATTGCTGATAAATTCTCTACAACTCTCCGCAAAATTACAAATACGCTGCTGTTTCAATAACGGACTCCCCGCAAATTCAAGAGAACTTTCCGTGAATTCACGGAACCTCCCGGTGAATTTGCTAGTTAGTTTTTCTGTCCTTCCAGTAAAAAAAAAAAAATACAAAAAAACTTCAATTTTTGCTATTATACTGTATATAAAAGGGAAATTTAAAGTAGCTAGAATATTTTAATCTGGAGCGTAGTCTGAACACCGACCAAATAAATTGGAGTGCGTGACTCTGCCAGTTACATACGAACCTTCTAGAACAATTTATGGAATAAATACGTTATTTCTATTAAATAAGTATGTAACGTTTTCAGTTTCTAATACCGTTTGAGAGTTTTCAAGTGTCGATAACTGTTACACGTGCCCGATTGTAGTTTTTGGTGGTTGAAGGAATAGGTCTCAGTGGCATGGATATCCTAAATGCCGCAGAAACTATCTGGTTACAGTGGCGAAGAAAACTTCGTGTGAACTCGGCTTTGTTCGTCCACGAAACCCAAAGGTACAGGAAATACGGAGACGTCCCACATTTTGTATTATTTATGGTCCCTGCAGCTGGATAATCGAAACGGATAAGGATTAAGCCCGATCCACAAGCTACATTTTATCGCTCAGTGAAAACTAAGCAACATGTGACGCAGTTAAAACTGTGCAAACTTTGCCGTCCACACGGCTCAAGCAGACTACTAGAGCCTGGCAATGAGTCACCTCCCTCCCTGACCAACCCTACAGTAACTCAGTCCTGAAGAATATAGAGGTGAAACAGCCGCTTATACACTGAAGAGCCAAAAAAAAAAAAAAAAAAAAAAAAAANACCTGCCTAGTATTGTGTAATTTGTTAGAAGGAAAAATATGATGGCCGTATTTTGTGTTCAAATTTTATTGTCAAATATAGTTGAAAGCGAAAATTTGACAGTGTTACAAGGGCTTAAGTCTTTTCGCGAAAAACAGGTGGCCCTACTTACAGTCTACAGTGAAGTACAGCCGCACACGCCAACAAAATGGCGTCACAGGCCAGCGACATGTTGGAACCGTAGACTAAAGACGAGGTAGACCGATCTCACTGACTGCGCACAACCAATCTGCGTGTCCCAACATCGAATTGCTTTTCTGCAAACACGACTAGCAAAACCGGCGTGGATTGGACTTGAGGTTAGAAAACTGATTGGTGAACAAGTGCATAGATATGTTTTTATACTTCCTCTAACCAATTTGTTATGCAGTGTGACTAAATTCAAATTGGTAAAAGTATTTTATTAATACAATAGTGCTCGTCATTTAAAAATTAAGGTATAACCAAACACATTCATCATTGTTGACCATGTAACTTTGACAGTAGTGCATGATTGGGGTAGGTCAATGTTGGGTACGTGCGCAGAAGACGAATAAGCGGTCTACCTCTTCTCTAGCCTATGGCTAGAACGCCGTTCGCCAATCAGCGCCTGCTATAACCTACTAGCCAGCCGGTAGTCCAGACTAACAGCCAATCAAACACGAGGCACGTCCCCAATAATATGTCATGGTGTTAATATAAATGTCAGAGTTATCTGAACATCGTCGCGCTATTCCTGCTAACCCTAAAAAGTGTTGTGGGGAGAATGTAAGGTTTACTCGTATGAATATTACGGTTAATTAAATTTTAAATGATAATGGATTTATTGTCATACCTGTAAATAAAGGATATCATTAAATGAATCCTACTATAATTGCAAATACAACTCCTATTGATAATGCATAATGGAAGTGGGCAACAACATAGTACGTATCATGTAATGTAATGTCAATATATGAATTTGATAATACAATTCCTAACCTCGAGCAGCCTATCAGATAAGGAACCACCACGACATTTCGTCTCCACGTACTATCCGCTCTGCGACTCAAGAGCTGCTCGCTCGCGCCGCAGCAGATGCTTCGAGTTATTAGCCACCGACTCAGGGGTAAGGCTTAGGCGCCCTGGAACTGCCGCGGCTTCTCCGACAACCGCGGACGGAGTTCTAATTACTAGAACGGATTACGACGAGACGGGAGCCCGAGCAGCGTCCGGGGAGGCGTGGATTACAGGCCGCCGCGACGTCCCAGTCGCAGCGCCGCCCGAGCCACGTACGCGTGGCAAGCCCGTGGGCGTTTATCGATTCGTATTTCACCTTTCATATTTGATGGAGGACCGAACCCGCGCACGGAGATTAAAACGAGAAGGTCACGTCCCCGCACGTGGCTGCGGTCGACGGCAGATGAAGCCGGGCGGCCCGACTAATTGAATATCCCCGGGGCTCCAGCCAGGAATACGAAGACATGCCCCCCCCCCCC
>NQII01002939.1:100686-243576 GCA_002778355.1 Clitarchus hookeri | reverse complement strand
GGGGGCCTCGTTCCGAGGATCCGCCCTCCAGACGGGGAGAAGAAATGCGCGGAACGAGAATGCCAATATCAGCTGCGCGCCCGGGATCAACGCCGGGGCGTCGCCGCAGAATACCTAAGTATACAGAAGTTAAATGGCGTGGCAGTTATTTCGACGAGAGCTCTGGAAAGGGCACTGCGTTCCAATTGCCTATTGCTAGGGGCGCCGGGGGGTTTCCGCGAAAAGATTTGACGACAAGTTGTGTTCCAAAAAACACTTTAGTTCAGAAACCACTTTCGTGACTGGATCGTTTGAACCTGTTACGTCTGTCCGCGAATCACGGATGGTCAGTATCGGAGAAACTTCATTCTGATTGGCTCACTCGTGTAACAGACTGTCTTCGCACAAAGACAAGTGGCCGATAGCCAAAGAGCAGCTGGAAGTGTGCACATAGGATATTGAAGCCTAGCCTCCGCGTAAATCTTTTCGCGAAAAACAGGTGTGGGCCCTACCTACTGCGTGCTGCTGAAGATTCGGTATTGGCTGGGCCCCAAGTCAAGTTACCGGGCGCTGATTGGCGAACGGCGTTCCAACATGTTGCTGGCCAGTGACGTCATCTTGCTGACGTGTTCCGCTGACTTTCGCAGTTAAAGGGGTTGTTTCACTTTGGTACTCTTGCGCATTCTGTGGCGTCGCTTACGAACGCCATCGAAGTCGTAGTCGGAAATCTAAGTAGTCGGGGAAATCGATCGCTACGAGCCAACTGTGTACCGTAGGCGGGGGTAACTTAGTGACAAATGTGGGGTGACTTTGTGAGACACAAAACAGTATTAAAATACCTCTCTTTTTTCAGTTGCATGTTTTTAAGATATTCAGTGGTGCCAGTTTAATCACTGAACATTTGGAACAGCCTCTTTGAAATTAAAGAAAATTTTAATAATATAGTATATTCGCGGCTTCTTCACATTTTTTGAATAAAACCATTGAAAAATCATCCTATGTATGACGTGTTTGGTTGATTACTAAACACGTACTGTATGTATGTCGTGTATTACAAGCGTTTTACAAATACATTTACATTAAAGTGCCTTATTTTTAATTAAATTGAACTTTTACTTATATTCTATCTACAAATTATAATATTTCATTTATAATTGATATGAATACAACCGGGAGAAAACCGGTGTGTTGGTAACGCCTAGTAAGAAATAGTTCTTTTGCAAAACAATGTTACATTAAATGCCCATGAATGCGGTGCGTTGCCCCTTTGGTGTAATTTCCAGTACTTGGTTAAGCTTTTTTTTTTAATAAGGCGGAGGAATTTCGTGGAAGTAGAGCTTTAGCAAGTCTTCAGAAAAGTTGTAAGTAACCGTAAACAACATGTAGTAAAAACACTGTCACAAAGTGACCCCCACTCACGGTAATTATTTTGCTAACCACCAACGTTCTTGCGTGCAAAGAGCTTGCGTTAATTACGTCGCCTAATGTAGACCAGTCTTTATTAAATTTTTACGAAAAATTTCTGGAAGTGTGAAGTTTTTTCTGAAACGATACTTCATATCTAGTAAAAATCTCACAAAAAGCTAGGCTTTATATTAATCGAGTTGTATAATTATTGACCAGCATTGTGAAGCTGATTCAGAAAAACCTTCCGTTACCAACAGGCATTTTAAGAGTGCAGAAAAAATCAGCACTCCGTAAAACTGTGCTGCGGTCACATTTGTTCGTCTACTTAAAATGTAAAGCAAACAACGGCGTTTCGCGAGGTAGAGAANGCCACTTCGCGCGGCAACTGTTCCTGAATAATTTATCCCCATCAGATTTCCCCCGAGCGCCAAGTGAGGAAAGCTAGACGTAGAATTAACCGGCGGCAGGAGGGGTGGGTAGGTGAATGTGCAAACACCAGAGCATCTCTTGTAAAACATGTTGGCGCTATCTCCACGTCGCGTCGCTTGCACCATATACTCGACTACACACAACTACTCGCCATGCAGTGATACCAGACGAAGTCTGCACATCGGCTGCGTTAGCCATCTTTTACCCGGGTTATATCAATGCTGGGTTAATGCAAGTTACTAGCTTGTCAGCACGTGTCAAAAAGATAAAGGAATCATATCAGTGTCTCGTTAGCCCTAGTCTAGTTTTTTTTTGGAGGTAGTACCACACAAACTATAGTTTAAGTAGTGGTGTTACTGAGTTAGTGGTACATGCCATATCTCTTGTACCACTTACCAGATTTAACTCAATCTTGGCATGCTGAAATAATAGGCTACTTCATAACAATTTTAGTTGGCCCACCATAGTACTGTTTGCAGGGTTGGCACAGTTTTTTCCCACTGTGTAAATTCCAGGTTAAAACCGTCCCGGACTTTATTAGTTCTCGTCAGTATTTTCCACTTGGTGGGAAAATGTGCCTCAAATCACTTAATGTTGAACCAGTTTATAACGTAAATTTTATTATAAAAACGAAAAACTTTATAAGAACCACAGTGTCTAATATTTCTAAATCGAGTCTCAAGCATGGCCTATTTTTTATTATAGCGACTCGATTTTATGTAGGCCTATTATAATATTTCAGAATATGTGTTTGTAAATAAAGTTATTTTTATTCTATTATACCCATTATCTAATGTGGCCACTTGGAACCATAAACATTAAATTACCGAACTAAACACGGGAAGTATCAGGTCTCCTATTATGAATACCTACTGGAATAATTCTAATAGAATTACATTCTCAAAATGTTGATTTATCATTTTCAAACATAAATCTTAATATGTATACTAAATATAATAATAAAGAATGACACGCTGATTTTTTTTAATTGGTATTAATAAGTAAAAGCAAATTTTAATTTTAAAAAAATCCTAACAAATAGTCTAATTTTGTTACACGCCTAGGTACATAAGTACATTATATTTGCCGGTAAAAACCAGTATTTTCAGGTAGTTTTTGCCAGTGGCATGGAATTTACTGAAAATTTGCGGCATTTTACCAACCCTGATTGTTTCATTTTCAATGACATAACAGTAACTTATGCAACACGAAAGTATGTAGATGAAACAAAAGTACCTTACACAGTAAACCTTACACCTAACAGTGGCATGTAGATAATCATGCCTCACCAAGGAAACGAACCGAAGACTCCTTGCGCCATTAGATATTATTGCTATTTCAACCTGCAATTTTTTTAATTTTAACGAAATTGTTTGATTGGCTTATGCGGCCACCATTTCCGTCAAAAGATGTCGATTTTTAATAAAAATATCTTATTTAAAAATTGATCGATCATTTGAGCGGCGGCGTATGAATAAATAGCTATGAATAAATGTCGAACATATGTATAAAAGTTAGTGTCGCAACTGTGCTATAAAACATTTAAAAGTAAAAATAAATCTTTTACCCTGCTCTTCTACTAACAAAATATCCCCAGCCAGACGACCATCCTTAGCTTTTATCCACACAGTTACCTCATCGGTAGTTATAGGCTGTTCACGGTAAAGTTAGCACTTTTTAAATCGACCATAGAAAAATAAATCACTTTCCGTTAAATGCAATTATGCTAATGCACACACTGGCATGAAGGCTCTCGGTTCAGTTAGCAGTGCATTAAGTAAAATAGTTTGAGTCTTGACGCAAAATTGCAAGCGTACACTGTTTAAATTTATTGCTTATCATGTTGATGTTTTTTTTTTCTTTTACGTATACACATTACAGTAGGAATGTCCGTATTATTGTTACGCGCGGACTCCCGCACTGGGCGCGGGCGCCGTGTTACCAGGTTATGCGCGGTCCCGGCGCTGTAGAGAAAGACCAACCTAGACCCTCCCCTTCAGGCAGCCTGCTCACCGCTACGTCACCCGGCGACACTATAAATACACCTGCAGCTGGTGAATGGTCGGTCTTTGTGGTAGCAATTTGGCTGACGTTCAGATATCGGGCAAAGTCTGGTGCATCAAGGGACATCAGCGGAGAGGACGGAAGGCGGAAGGTGCGAGACGACGGCGGACAAGTGTGTATGATGTGGACAGACGGAGAGGACGTGGTACACTGCGAGTAGAGTGCTAGAACATTCCGGACTGATGCAATATGGACTTTCAAACATCGACATATGATATGTACAATAATTTAATAGGTTTATTTTAGTTATTTTATTGCATTAATTTGTTTGAGGTTATGCAAGTTGTATTAATTAAAATTTATTAATCGTAAAAAGAAAGTGATAACCATTAATTGTGAGATATTAAGTCGGGGGTATTTTCCTTGTAGTGTTTGTAAATAAATTTTAAAATTATTAACTCTTACTTGGTTAAGACTTCCATCCCTTAAAGAACCTGGCTGATACATATGAATTTGAGAAGTTGTAACATGAGTAACACATTTAGCTTCCTAGCGATTCCACGTTTTCGCTTGACTGACGCATGAATAGTCATCAGGCCCATGGCAATGTAAATTTTACGTATTACGTAAGGACACGAAATGAGGATAACCGCAGATAATATTCAGGGTTTTCAGAAGTGCTCACTTTACCGTTAACAGTCACAGCTACCCGAATAGCTGTAAGAAAAACCCTTAGTATTAAGAAAAATGCCTTAGACTGCAGTGTTTCTTAACATGGGGTCCGCGAGTATATGTATGGGGGTCCGCAGTCTCATCTCTGGACCATTTAACAATAATAAATAAATACCACCAAAAGTCTCGCAATCGCTACGCTTACTTAGCACGACGAAAGTGCTGGTTTTTTTATTAAGGGGGTCATTGAAAATTGTGCTTTAATTCCTAGGGGTCCGTGGCTGACAAAGGTTAGGAAACGCTGCGGAGAATATTAACAAATGTATGTAACGATCATCAAATCTAAACAAGCATTGCTCGCTTGACTGCAGCCAAAACCCTCGCACGAAGCTTCTCAAATACACAAAGAAGGGGGCCTACAAGACGCACACCTAACGTACCCACTAAACAACACAACCGCAAAGACGCAGTTCGCGAAAAAAAAATATAAAATAATTCAGGGGGAGACACGAACCTTTTATTATCAGACCACATGTCAAGAACGCCAACTACTTCAACACGCGAACACACTCGGCCGGCAAAGATAGCACACGAATGTTAAGTCCAATGCTTTCAGGCACAGCACATTTTACGTCGGCGAATATTCCATAACGCGCAGTAACCAATCAGGCCAAAGACTTGCACAGCTTCGCACGGCCAATGAGCGACCGACCTAGCTTACCTCAAAGGAACCGCCACGCGATTTCGCTTCTGTATACTTTATCCTGCGGCAATGACGTCCACGTGATGGAAGAAAAGATAAACTATTTAACACCACATGCAAGGAGCACTTCGTATTGTTCAGAGGATTCAGTATAGGAACGAATACTTATTCTGGATTCTCTTATATAACGTACGTATCGTACTGCTCTTGGCAGTAAACTTTGATGAATTTTGGGAAAAAATGTCACGTAAATCTACACACACATCTGTAGCCGATATTTAACAACACTAATGACAACTACGGACTACCAATAAAACTGATGTATAGAAGGTAGATGAACAAATTTCACCTTAAAACAAGTTGTCAACACTACATTCGACCCATAAAATTGCATGGTTGTGTAGCAATGGCAAGCTATGGACGTTAAGTGAGATTTGTCTGAAGGAAGATCAGGTTGGTTCAGTACGCAAGCCATCCCCAGATCACCCTCCCAATATAAAGGCGGAAATGTTGAAGGGGGAAAAAAAAATCCACCTGACTACATCGAAGTTTGTAATGAACTCGTTAGCGGGATGGAGATGGGCTGCTTTCATCGCACGAATTCAATTCAGTCTCTCCTCTTCCGAACTCAATTCATTTCCCTGTTGCTCCAGCACTTCCATTTGTCACAGAACCATCGACCCGCGCTATTGAAGGCAGTCCGCTAGGCCGGCGGAGACAGCAATGTATGCCACGGCCGATCTATGGGCGTCATTCAGCAGCTAGGTGGTGTCATACGTGGGATGACAACACGTCAGGCCATAACACAATTCACTCGCAGCGAATTCCGCAATGCCGAACGTTTTAAATAGTCGCAAGGATATTGTATTTCTGATGAACTGTGATTTTTAAATGAATATGAGCTCCCATGTCAAAGAGACGCAGTCTCTGCCTTTAAAAAAATATGTTCTCGGATCGAATCCTTAACAAATTTATCATCGGTTATATTAGTGATTACTCCATCTCCTGACGGCAGAAATGCATTAAACGGAGGGGGAAGGCAATAAGTTAAAACCAATACAAAGTATCTACGTTAAAATCTTGTGAAGCGAAATACGGCATTTCCGGCACTAAAAAAAATGTTGAAAAAAATGAACTTAACCGCGGACACCCGAAAATCGAACTTTTCACCCCTGAATAGTATCTACCTACAACTACACAGACACAAAGAATACACGATCACGAACACGCCTGGAAATGTGTTGATGAGCACGGAAACAAAAGCTGGTCCATGCAAGACCACACCACAACGCCGAATGGTTGAAAAGGGCTGTGTAGCAATACAAAATCGAATTACAACTACGCTAAAATACCTCGCTAAAAATTTGCCACAAGGACAAGCCTAAAATTAGAAAACTTCCAACTGGACCGCAACTTCGATTTATCAAAACAAGTCCGATATTTTTACGAGAATACTGACAAATTTTACTTTCGCATTGAAAATTGTATTTTAATAGTGGGAACACAAAAAACACAAATTACGCACAGTGTTCTGCGCCGTGGCATACGGCATTTTAGTCTTGTTTAACTCGCAGAAAACTGTTTCGGTTGGTTCTCGTACCACTCTACACCAATAGTTGTTTTTCGGTGTAACTGTCTTTCTGCGAGGTGACACACTAGAATTTCCAGTCTTTAGGAATGGTAGTCTCATACATTCCATTCGCTGTTACTTCATACTTTTCGGAATCCCTGCTCAAGTTCTACTTTCATGCTATTCCTCCACATCTTGCAAACAAAGCTGAAATAAGTCTTAGGAAATTACACCAAAGATATGACGACCCTCATTCGGGCGCACCACTCTTCAATATAATTTTGCATGAGAACTATTTCTTACCAGGCATTACTAACATCTGTATTCTTCCCGTTTTTATCCATATTAATTGTAAATGACGTACTATAAACGTATAGATAAAATACAGGTGAAACTCCAATTCAACCAACTAAAAAATAAGATACTTTTATTTTAACTAAGCATAAAAGGCTTGTGATGCACACGACATATTTAGGGGGGAAAAAAAAAGCAAACACGTCACACATGGGGGCGATTTGTCAAAGGTTTGATTCAAAGAAGCGCGAAGAAACCGCGAATAGACAATACCTCGTGCAGATGTTAGAGTGCAGACCCAGGCAAATGTTCTAGCGGGCCACTTGCGGGTCAGTACGATCTCGCCACTCAAGGCCGGAGATACGGTGCAAACTGAGAACTGGCCCGGCACACGTTGCGCCAACCCCTCGCGCAACCTCCCAAGGCTGAAGCAGCTCTCGAGATACCGCTCGACCGTGAGTCGTTCCAGCTGCCTCGCTTCGCAAGGCGAGCGTGAAGTGAACACGGGGTAGAGTGGTCACGCTAGCTGTGCAGAAACCAACCTCCGTGCTCCAACATTTAACTGCTTCTCTGCCAATGCAACTATCACAAACGACGTGGATAGGGATTGAGGTTAGAACACCTTAGTAAACGATCGCTTCGAGACGTTTGTATACTTCCCAATCCAATTTATAATGCAGTTTGATTAAATCCAAATTGATAAAATTATTTTATTCATATAAAAGGGCATGTTTTAAGATATTTAAACAGACAGTTGGGTTGGTGTGGGGTAGGACAATCTTGGGTACACGCGAAAAATACACGAAGGCAAGAGCCGGCACGACTTATTTTAAGCATAGAATACATGGGGAACGTGAGCATACAAGCTGCTTACACACTAAAACTATAAGGAACGTGGATGTGTTACTGCTACGCTGAAAAATACGTGCACAAAACAGTTAACGAAAAAAATTAAATAAAATTAGTGCCTCGAATTTAAACGTCACACGTTTAATACGATGTTAAATACATGGGACTATTTCAAGACGACACAAAAGCACGTAAAAATATGTTACAACATTCCAAAATATTGCTTGTAGTGTTCCTAAAGACTAAATAACTAGTTTCCGCTAAAACACTAAACCATTTGTTAATTGTGTTAAGACTGCGCATGAGGCATTTTTGGACACAGCAGGCTTATGTCGTTCTTATTTCTTTCTTATTGGGTACGAAACTCTCAATTGAAAAATTTGGTGAAGCATTAACTACATTTTCTTTTGCCACGTAATGAGCACTAGGTGGTAACCCTGCATTGGAATAGATATGCTTAATGTATGGCAGGCACCTTGGTTGATAAAGTGCATACGTTCTTGTTTGATATATTTATAGTAATCTCACCGTCTGTCAGAATATAGCATCATTGTCCATATCATATCAAGTGCATTCATTACAAGGTTCTGTCCTGGTAACGCTGAAGAGAGCGGATGGCCATTTCCGGCTGCACGCGTGTGGTCTAGGCAGCTATTCCTGCTCACGGCCACCTGCCGCGGAGGGAGGATTTCGTTTGACAAATTAGAACTAAGGAAATGTAACCGAAGTACCTAATTCATTACATATGTGAAATCAATATTTTAATGTAATCTGGAACAGGTTTATTGTAAATGCAATTGAAAGATAATTAATTCCCGGAGCACCGAAGAACTTAGCATAGCCCATTAATGGTTACTTCCTACTTTTCTGAAGCCCTGCTGAAGTTCTACTTCCAGGATATTACTCCGCCTCGTGCAAACATGGCTTCACCAAGTATACAAAATTACACCAGAGGGACAACGCAACGCATTCGTGCGCCCTCAGTGTACTTAAGAACTATTTCTTACTAGGCATTACCAACACACATATTTTCTCTGTTTTTATTGATGTCGATTACAAACGAAATTTTATCATTTATAAATAATATATAAGTGAAAGTTTAATTTAACGTAAAATAAGGTACTTACATCTATATTAATATAAGTATAAAAGGCTTGTGATAAAGGGTGCATTATTTAGTAAACAACCAAGCACGTCATACATGGGGTGATTTTTCAAATGTTTGATTCAAAAAGAGTGAAGAAACCGCGAATAGAGTACACCTACCCAGAGAGAACATGGCAAAACATCGTGGCCCCAACGCAACGCTCTGCTGCTGTGGGGTGGCCGACCCGACTGCCAGTCCACGTAACTACTCTCCTGGCACGACGGTCGCTAGGCAACCCTGCCTGGAGGTAACCGCTGGAAATGAGACGTGTAATAAACCTGGAGCGAATACTCGCTTGTGAAAAGCGAGGCCACGTCTGCGACAAGTTGGAGTCCGTTGGCACCACTGCGCGAGATTAAAACCAGCGCAGTGCCATTAACGTTCCCCTGGGCGGAACTAATGTAAAGCCGCCAACTGCAGGACGTTCCAGGTCACAGCTCGACGAAACTCTCTCGCAACATTTCAAATTATAAAGGTGGCCTGCGTATATTTCAACATTTAGTTTTATCCTAATTTTTGAAACTTCGAAAATAAAAGCGGAAATCTAAAAAAGGTAAACTTCGAAAATATGGAAGTAAAATGCCTCCACTTCAGTTATTCATAATCAGAAACGTTTCTAACAAAGCCGAAGAGAAATTCGCCGATCGCGCCACTTAAATCACAATCAAATTTTAGCAAGGTATTACACGAAGTGTTTAGAATCTTAAAGAGTTCGGAATCAGTAAATGCTTCAATCCCCTAGCTAAATGTTTTCGTTACATGATTCAAACGCTGCAGAGTTGTCCCCGTATTAACATTCCTCATTGAACGGCAGTTTGAGAGTTACTTGTACCTTTCTTCGCGGTATCCGTATATTTAGACAATCCTGTTCATCAGACGTAAGGGAAGATAACTGTGTATGCTAATAAAATAATTTAAAAAAAAAAACAATAGTAATGACAAGGCTTGGGGTCCATATCCAAGGGTCAGACAGTGTGTTGAATTTCATAATAAAGCGATGGAGATAAAGAAGGCACGCACACAAATATTTCACGTTTCACGAGAATGTCGTTAATGGAACTTGCACTTTGTTGCACATGAGCAAAATAATAGAAATCAGGTGTACACAACGGTGCACCCATTGAATAGGTACAAAAACGTTCGATGGCGAAGATGCACAGTTACAGATAAACACCATACGCCACAGAAAAGTTGATCAATTTAGATGTTGCAAACGAGAGGCGACCAAGAAAAAAAACACTAGTACAGCGAATGAGAGCATGTGGGTGCTTTTAGTGTACACAAAGTGAGACCGTGTCTCAATTGGCCCAGAGTGGTGTGCTTAGGGTTGCCAACTCTCGAAGGAACCAACCCGGGAGATTTGAACATATCNTAATATTTGTTAATTTTTATTTTTAAATTTATATTTACATTGCTTTCGAGAAGCATCTAATATTTGTCGGTTTTTTTTAGGACACAATCATAAAAATTTTTACAAGAAAAATTAAAATTTTGTAATATTTGTAACTCAGCTTTTACTAAAGATATGTTCATTCTGTTTCTTTCCATGCTCCACACTTGTTCCATCATACTGAATACGCGTTCACAAGAAGCATTAGAGACAGGAATGGAAAGAACAAACGTAACAAGCTTCTTCAATTCTGGACAGGAATTTCTTTCATTTGATTTCTGCATGAATATCTCATTCGAATGATTGAACAAAACAAAGGAACGTAACGTGGTGCGGGAGGTAGGCCGGTAGGCACGAGGTGGGAGGCCGCGCGCGATGCGACACGTCAAACGTGACGGCGGCGGCGGCACGGCAGCGCTTATGCATTCGATGTGTTTCGATTTCGGTTCGATTTATATATTTTGTTAATGACAACATTATTTTAGAAAATCCGGAGAAATTATTGCATCCCGGGAGCTCGGGAGGTTGAACATAATTCCCGGAGTCTCCCGGGCATTCCGGGAGGGTTGGGAACCCTAAGTGTGCTCTCTCGTGCTCTCGCTCTCGCGGCGCGTCATCTCTCTGGTCATCTAAGTTCGTCGGAGAGAGCGTGAAAGAGCGAGAGCACAGAGAGAGAGCACGAAGTGTGTACTCGCTGGCGCTCTCTCTGGCCACGCGCCATATATGTTTACATTATTTCCTTGTTTGAATAAGGGTTATAGTAGCTTTCTGAGCCAAAACCACATCGCATTTTAACTGTAAGTGAACAATTTCGACTGTTTTAGTCAACGAAATAACACATATTTATAAAAATATAAATAAGGATTTATGACAAAGTCTCGTATTCTTTTGTCACTTTGCTGCAAATGATGGTAATGTATAAAACAAAAATAATCTTATTTCATGCGCTAATAATTATTCTGGTAGTGATATAATTTTTTTTGTAAAATTTTTTGTGAACACAGAAATTATTTACAATATTATGACAGCGATTTTAGCTTAATACGATTTCCCGCCTTTCCGCATCAGCTGTCTGCGTGACGTCGGAGAGAAACGAGGGTGTAGTTGTCTCAAGGTCACAGAGAGAGAGAGAGAGAGCGTGAAGCAGTGTTCTCTCGAAATAGTATTCTTTAAATTGTGACGCGGGCTGAGGTGAAGACTAGAAAAAATGAAAGAGAAAAAAAAAATTTTATTATATCACCACGAGAAATGTTTTGAAAAAAAATGCAAAACCGAAGGCATAAATTGTTTGGGGCAATTAACTTCATACTGTAATGGCAGACATGAAAAACTTCGTGGAGCGCTAAGAATGCATATTTTACTGCGTACTAGCAAACACGTTAGAAGAACCGTGCTCGACACTAGTAGTTAGAAGATTAGATCCCTTTGCGAAGTGATGGTAACGGGGGGGGGAGGGGGTGCACGTGACTGGCTGCTCTAGACACAATGCCCAAAACCAGCGTGTTCATTTCGTTTCTCAGAAATATGCATATTTTTCTACAGAGCACGAGTGCCGTTGTATCTTAGAAACACTTTCCAGTAAATAGACCCACTTACAATAACAGTTCTTCTAACGCATTTGCTAGTACGAGGAAAATGTGACTGAAGGATGACGTTAGGGTAGCTGTGCAGGTGATGTGCCACGCACGCAGGTGCGACCCGTATTCAGTTACCAGCGGATCATAACCTGCACTCTTCGCGTGCGGGGGAAATGGTACGTTCGTCCCCAGAACTACCGAAACCCAGTCATGTGACGAGGACTCTAAGAACTTCAGTGTAACAGAGCCCTTTGTGCAGAATAATCTGAGAATAAGCTTCTTGCTGTCAACGTAATGTTTGACGTACGGTCTTCAGTTAAATAATGGAATGACAAACCCTTTAACCGTTATATTCCGACACGAACGCAATTTGCACTGTAACAATTAAAACCGACTATGATGCGTTCTCTGGAGTTCAATTCTCGTAATTCTTTTACACTTATCAAGTTACAGAATTAAAACCATTTCGCTAGCAGCGTATTCTTATTTTAGAACGCAATCCTCGTTTCCAAAAGTTACAAGGATTGTGGTCGCAAAATTTGAACTTTAATAAGACTGTACTTTTCCATGCAAAACCTCTTGTTTTTTTTTTATCTGTAGCAATATTTTCATCTCTGTTTTAGGCAGTAGCAGCTTAATTTTTAAAGATCTCATCACTACCATTACTTCCACAAAATTTTTTCATACACCCCGCAAACAACACATCTGTGGGCTATTCACGGTAAAGTGAGCACTTTTTTAAGCCCTCTCATTTAGAATAACAGTCAGTAAATACATTTTAATGTACCCTTAAACGTTAACTTTGTAGTTCGGTGAAATATATACATTGAGGTTATTACTTAAATGGCAATATTTATTTTAAAAAGTGGTGGAAGAATAAAAAATGGCTTAAAGGATAAAAGTAACCAGGGCCTCAAAAGTGTTCACTTCACCGAGAATAGCCTTTAACAGTTGGTTTACGCGACTGTTAAATCTAAAAACCTACGGCGCACTATCTTGCCCGCGTACTTCGTCGGTAAGAGAGACAACCAGCGCGCAAGCGAGTACGAACACGCAAGCAAGTACACTGTAAAAAATGTGTAAATTTAAACATAAAATTTTTTGGTAATTTTACATTTTGTATGTGTAATTTGTAAAAACAACTACAGTACGTGAAGTTTTACACGAATTTTCTTAATAATCCACCCACATTTTGGAGATAACTTTTTTATAACTCTGTTAAACAGCCAAGTTACTACACGGAGTGAAATAACATGAAAATTGTAAAAATACACAAACAAAATATGTGAATTAACATGACGCAGTTGTAAAAGTACATATGCTGACGGTAAAATTACTTAGTAAAACAGTGAAAAATGTACAGAAATTGTGTAATTACAACTACAGTGAATCTGTGATTTTACTTTCTTGTAAGTGAGAAAGTACACTTACAGAGAGGTGAAATTACAATTGCGATGTCTGTGTACATTTATTTGCCGTGGAGAGAAAATACATGAATGTTGCAATTTATTTTATGTTACGTAGTAGCTAGACAAATTTTCACCATTCTATGTAAAATAAGTTGTACAATGCGTATGTTATTTTACTAATTTGTAGGATAAATTTACTTAGACGTAGAGTAAAAAAAATTGACAAATTTAAGTGTAAAATTACACTTATGTCCGTGGAGACACTGCTGCCACATACATTTAGTGTAAAATAACACTTATTTTTTACAGTGCAGGTTTAGGCAGTCAGTTACGTGCAAATAATTGTATTTATAGTCTATTCGGGGTTTTTTCACAGTTTTTGAATCGAACCTTTGAAAAATCATCTCATGTATGATGTGTGTGGTTGCTTCCGAAAATATGCCATGTATCACAAGCGTTTTATACTTCTGTTAATTTGTATCTTATTTTTCGTTAAATTTAACATTTACTTATACTTTACCTACCAATTATAATATTTAATTTATAATTAATACGAATAAAAACCGGGAGAAATTAGTTATGTTGGTAATGCATTGTAAGAAATAGTTCTTGCAACATGTTATTACACTTTGTGCGCACGAATGCGGTGCGTTGGCCCTTGGGGTAATTTTTGGTTAAGCTATTTCTGCATGAGGCGTAGGAATAGCCTGAAAGTAGAACTTTAACGGGGCTTCAGACAAGTTGGAAGATATAGTTCCGTAATGCTACATTTGTCAACGTACGATTATGAAAAAGCGCACAAGACGTCGCGATAAGTTATGTCGTCAATAAGGAAGGCTCTAGCCGATTGGCCGCGGAAGCGATGACCGCGGACACGAAAGCTTCACGCAATATGTTACACTATTGCATTTTTATTCATTTTTGCGAATTTTAAATCGCAGCGCGGACTTAAGGAGTTATTGTACATCAACGAAGAGTATTGATGCGTGCTTCGGAACCACTACTAGTAGGGTGTCTTTCCCCCCTCCCCGCCAAATAATATAGTGACTTCAAATGTGATATGAATTTTCCGGCTGCTACCAAGACGGTATTCCCTGTATTGGAGTAAAACTAATAAATTACTTCCTTATACACATGATACTGAAAAAAATTTCCCTCTCGCACTCATAAAAAAAACCCGTACCATTATTGCTAATTTCAGTGTTTTCTGAGCTCAGGAAGTATCATATAATTTAAATACCAATATTATAGGGTAATATTTCTAGCACGCTCTTCTGTCATTAGACTGGTTTTCAAATTTGAAACTAGCCAGCGATCGTAGCATACTGTCCGGAAGTCAAACATTTCTGAACTTATTGCAGTTATAACACAAACGCGATTCCCCCTTTCCCTGAAGATTGCAAATTCACCCGCCTTCCTCCCCTTACAAATCTTTACAAATATACTCACTTGGGTAAAAAATCATAATAATTAACCTATGTGATGTAAGTAAACATCGCACAGAGTATTTACGGACGCTAAAATAAGCATGACATTACTTACAAATTCCCCATTTCTATTGTAATTTGTAGTCAATTTAAGCTGTGAGAGGATTTTTTTAGCCATTTGCTTACAAGCAGACGCAGGACGTGTGTAAATTAATGAACAAATCTGAATACAATTATAATGACATGGCTTTGACTCACTCGCATATTTGTGAAAACTTATCTGCGGAACACACACACTCAATTCTATAGGGGATCAGTACTTGCTATTTAATGTAAACAAAATCACGTTTCGTGACGACAATCTCAGCGGAAAACGACGCTGTATCATTGCGATTTTTTGGATTTGAAGCCCAGCTGTGTTCTTGAATGTAAGTTTACATTATTGAGCACATAAGACTTACCCCCCCCCCTCCCCCATTAGCATCCGACATGCAATTTATTCAGTTGTGATCAATTACGACAGAACTGACGCAACCACCCGAATGCAAATAAACTAGAACGTTACGTGCAATTAAATAAATTGCAGATGCAAATTTCAACTTACCGCCCGGGCAGTTTCTATTGCACTTTTTTTTTACGCTATCAGACCACCGATATCAGTATATAACAGATGTGTGGTACGATTAAGAAAAGGTCGACAGTTATACGTGTTTTAATTTTAAATCACGGCAAGTAATCATTCGCCTTAACCTACCTCTACGGGCACGAAACACAGCAATATCTCAGTTTTCAAGTTTTTATGATATCTCCACGTAAAAAACTCGTATAATTATACAACCAGAACCCACTTTGAATCATTTTTCAATTCTATCCTGCCCGTAGAAGTTTTAACAAGTTAAATAGTGTGTGAAAACTATTAGAATTGCAATTGTGAGAACACTAACTTTCTTTAGCGAGAAGACGAGATGTAGAGCTGAAAGGTAAATCTAAAGGACCTTTCACAAGATCAAATTATTCTTCAAACAACATACAATTTTTATTAAATTTTCCAATTCATTGAATACTAAATGACGTCATAGAAACGGCACAACCGCTGCCCTTTTCTCTTTAAATTTCTTGAATGGCTCGTTTTTCTTCAAGATTTTCGTTTCAAACATTTTCTTGAATCAAAAATTTTAATCGTCGACCACAGTTTTTCTGACAGTATTTATGGAAGTAATATCATAATAATAGAGTTGTGTGCACAAATTTAACGTTTCTACAAAATGAGTACGCATATTTTTAAAAAGAAAAATGTAAAAATAAAATTAAGAAAATTTGTTGGGGTTGAACCAATTATTTTCGTGTCGTGCATGAATCGTAGATACTTCCAAAACTTTACTTTTGGCATTTTTTAAAACTATTTTCATTAAAAAGTTTGTGATACATTTTCATGTGGAGCTTTATAGAATGCAATTCACTGAAAAGCAAATGAAGTGATTTTTAAGTTAGATAAATTGAATGCAATATATTTGATTGTGTGAAACTCTTGTGAGTTTGATGTGTGTATACTTGAATGGATTTTAAAATCAAATACTGTATTTCCCGAGGCGACAATCTCTGCTCACTAGTGAATTTATTTACTCAAGTTGTCCTTGCTTGCTTGACTATCCTGAAGCCGAACGTGTAATCTCGTACCTCCTGCAATCTGCATGGTCATTAATTATTACGGGTGTCTGCAGCCTGCCTTCGCGTGTTCTGCTTCCGGTCTCAGGTTTCGCCGACTTAATGGAAACAGAGCGTTCATTTAATTTCGAGTCACTTTGCAGCGTCAAGATGCAAACGTAGTTATCTCCAACAAAGAAGATACACTTAGATATTCTCAGTATTCTTAACGCCACGAATTACGAATTTGGTGGAGGCACTTAAAAACGCCTTACGTTTCAGTATGACCACGAGACTAACACTGCATTATTCAGACATATTCACGGAAGCAAGATGCAGAAGCGGTTTCTGGAAAATTCTGGATTAAAGGAAACTTGGTGGCGGCAGGGGTCGGTGTTAACACTCCAAAACGAAATGTTATGAGTTCTTCACGTCGCTCGAGATAAAAGCTTAATCACGTTCTACATTAAAGAACACGTGCGTATCCGGGAAAAAAATTCCTGAAGATAGATCTAGCGTGAATGGTGATTTACCTTATCATGTTTTACTAACATAAATTATATAAGAAACTCTTCACGATCAAGAGATTGTATTGAGTTACTTTATGCTGGTGCCATTACGACGTTATCTGGTTATCTGATGCATCGCAAATCCAGAGGTCGCAGGTTCGATCCCAACCGACTACAGTGTTAATGATTTCTACCGGAAAACTAGTGCAATGCTTTATGATCATCTTGCCACTCGCACCAACTGCTTTCGTCATTCATGTAGTCGCCTTAAGTATAGGCTATTCACGGTAAAGTGAGCACTTCTTAAGGCTCTCTCAACGGGCAGTAACCGTTAGTCAATATATTTTATTACAGCCCCATGCGTTAATTTTTGATAGTGAAACGTATACACTGTGTTTATTAGTCACACGGGAATGTTTATTTTAACAAGTGGCGGAAAGATAGGAATTGGCTGAAAAGAAAAATTTAGCGGGAGCCTTGAAAAGTGCTCACTTTACCGTGAATAGTCTATATGTGGATTTATCGTAGTCTGAGCACGGATTCATCTCGTGCCTACTGCTTCGAAACTCAACTGCTCACGTAACGCACGTTCATTAACGCCCCTTCAACAGAGACACAGATGTCCGCTCTCTAAGTTACTTCCAAGTTCAATGTCACTACTCTACGAGACAACACGAACCAGCTATCCCCAAAACTTTGTACATAACCAAGTATGTGTTAGCCATAGTTTTATGCATTATCCTCCCTCCTCTTTCATGGACTACACGCAAGCAAACGTAACGCAAGATTTACTACACAAACAAAATATTCATAAAAACTAGTATAAATAGGTTACGCATAATTCCGGTAATGCCACTTTTGCATCGTTATGATAATTAAAAAATTTGCACTAAATTTCGGGGGGAAATATGGGCTTTGAATATATTATATCAAGGGTACATAAAGTAAGTCGGAAAATGTACTGCAAATGATAAACACAAAAGGACCCCTCCTTTTATAGTTTTTTAATTCTATATTTTTGTGGTGTTTTATTAAAATGCAAACAGGTATGAAATTGACTCGTGAAAAGCATGATACGACCACTGTATTTTGGAAAGATTTTCACCACAAAACGTAATTTAATTTTTTTTTTTTTTTTTTTTTTTTTTTTTTTTTTTTTTNCGCCTAACTTTCATTATGTCTTAAATATTTTTAAGGGAAGGGTGTGCGTCTCCAGGTCCCTATTCAGATTTGCGCCTGGTGTACATCATCGATGCTCGACGAAAAAGGATGCACAAAATCGCCCCTTCTCAAAACTAAAGGAGATTATTTGTTTTATTGTATAACAAAAACATACTTGTTCGGTGTTTTGAAAGGGACAAAGAAGTTGATAGATATTACTCAATTCTGGGTTTCAATATATATATTTTTTTTTTATACCATCACATTTTCTAGGATACGTCAACTGTGTCCCCCCCCCTTTTTTTTTTTCCAAATTATTTGAATGATTGTTACTGCGGGTGAAATTTTCACTAAAGTCTCAGTAAACAAAGAATACACATCATTCGCCAATGGATCACCCCCCTCACCACTTCTATAACCAAAATTAGTTCACGTGCTCTTGCCAGTCCCATACAGTATTACCTACACATCAACTGACATTCAGGACATCATGACTAATGACAAGAAACTTCCTCGTCTCACCCCCCCCCCNTTAATACCGGTTTCAGCTTTTGCGAAAAAGTTGTAATTTAGTTTGTTGCGAGATTTGTTAGTCATTTATACGGTGAATCATAATTAAAATCAATTTCTCTCGGTGTGCTGATTGAAGATGCAAACACGACACTCGAATATTTTGTAGCCACCACTCAAATCTGTCTACAAATATTGCGAAAAAAAAATAAAAATTAAGTGTACAATAATTCAAAAAGAAAAATTGACGCATGCAATAAAACTTTGCTGAAAGTGTGTCCAGAAAAATATGTTACAATAAATAAAAAAATCTTATTTAAATATTTGTTTACAATAGGCAATATTTCGTACAATTTTTTAGCAAAAATTACACAGCATATGATTATTGTCACTAAACAATGTGTATCAATAGGTACATTATAAGAAGACGAAAAGATACACATAACTATTACTTAACAACCATAATAAAAAAACTATTTTTTTTTTACCAAAAATAATTAAGAGAACAACGCTTTTAAAAGTCAACGCATAAACATAGTTATCGCATGGCCAGGTGCATTTCCATGCAATGAACTACGTGAGAAAATGCAATAATACCATACCGTAGGATAGTTAAAATATTTATTAAGCCCAATAACGTTAGTAATGCCAGAATGAAATACCATTAGGATGAGGCTTTACTAACTTGAAACCGAGCATACAAATTAAGCAGGAACATGAACCCAAGCCTCCTTTAACTACGAGCCATATTTTTCCATTACCGTAATTAATAAAATCGACATGATATAACTAATTTGTTCATATTCTCGTGCAAAATAAAATTAAATATTTTATAATCAAACTAATTAAGCTATGCTTAGCATTCCCATAACTTCTGTGTTCGTATCACCAAAAAGAATAATTAATGCAATGTTGCAGTCTTACCTTTTCTTGAGTGACAGTTTCTTTGGTTTATCATCTTTGGCAAACTCTCCTTGGAGAAAACACAGCATCACAGAAATAACTTTTTTAGACCGTTCATCGAGCATAACAAACGGCCGGATCTCAAATGCCGCTGTTCCTATTTGTGTGTCTACTGGCAGGTGCCACGATTATATTTCGAGAACCGCAACTTCCGTAAACACAACACAGCTAACGATAACAATGGATAAATTTACACTTGAGATTGTACGCATGTAGAACAGTCCGAAAAATAATACGGTGCACAACAGCTGTTGTATTCGTAAGCGCAAAGTTCGCGAACTGTGTCGACATATTGTAAACTACCGCAAAAAGTCGTTCCACGAATACCGGCCATTAGATTAAATTTTGCAACAAGATGTGCACGTCTTTCGAAGTAGGAGGTGCGGTAAAGGGATGAAAACTAGACGTATCAACGCACGCGCTGCGAACACTCGTAAGTAAATACGCTAAAGCCGCGCGCGCCCGCGGATCACCACAGTTACCACCACAACATCCGACTGTCAAGTGTCTAGCTAACAGCTGGTCCGCGTTCCAGTTCCACGCGGGGAAGTTCCGTGTGAACGTGTGGCAAAATGGAGGCCGGTCAACGTGCATCGCCAGCGACGGCTGCGCCATCTCTTGACGGAAGTTCGAACTATTAGCAAACGACAACAAAGAAGTCCCGCGTTTCGCATCAAACTCGTAGTTTTTACACCTAAATTGACGTTTCAAATAAAATAATTTCATTTTATATTTCATTTTTGCACAACTGTATGATTTATAAAGAGAAATATTAAAGAAAAGTATTTTCAGTTAAGGATTTAATTTTTATTCGTTTAAATTTTTTAGTATGTGGATTCGTACAACAAAGTTTGGAAATCATTTTTATTTACTGGTATTTGATTACCTAATCAAATATTTGTGTATTGTCTTAATTTACAGACTTCGCTAGCTCTACATGATCAATTATACATTAAAATATTTTATCAACATTATAACCTATTGTGCTCTGCTGTACGTTTTCGCGAAGCGCGTGCTACAATCCCCAAAACAAATACCCGTAGAAATAATAATAGGATGCTTGCTAATGCAGTTTGCTGCAACATAACACAATGGCATAGAACAGTACAGAACAGCAGGTACGTATAGGCTTTGTTTTGCCTAACTTCAACTTAAATTCAAAAGTACTATATGCCCTTTCCAAAAACTTTGTTACTAGGTTTTTTGTTTATATTAGTCAATAGATGCTGTGGTTTGAATGTCTACGTGTTATTCAAAGACACTGTGTGCGCATGCGTACGTGCGTGCGTGTGTGTGTGTGTGTGTGTAAATAAAACCAGTATTGAGTTGGCGCCACAGAGTTCTCGTGAATCCCGAAGAGCAGGTAGCATGCTTTAATTTTTTGTTTCTATTAGCTATTTTGAAAAATTTGAGAAAAGAAAACCGTGACCAAAAATCTTACAATATTTTTCTTGTCTTGGAAACTACATTGCCAAGACTGGCGGAAGAGAACCAACGCCCAAACTGAGAACATGATTTGAACGGTACGTGAAGAGGTACTGGCCTGTCTTTCGCTAACCCATCATAGAGCAGCCAGCAAAAATTTAGGTACTTTGTGATTAAACATTAACTTCGTTAGTGTTTGATTATCTCATATTGTTTAATAAGTTAAGTGAAGTTTTTCTTAAATGTGCCGACAGGTGGTAACTAGAGTAGTCCACTGGGTGGGGCATTTAACTGTCTGGCCCTCAGGCCGTTGGGACACAGAACTTAAATCCAAAATTTCACTAAGAAAATTGAGAAAAAAATGCAATTATATAGTAAAGGGCGATACCCGATAGTGTCATGAATAGAAGGAAAAAGGGGCCGACGTTGGCCATGTTAAATTTTCCCTCCCGCTCAGTCATTCCCGGCCAGCACCGGCCATCATGTTCCCTTCTTCATACTCTTGCATTGCAAGCGAGTTTTCTCCGAGTCTTCCCGAATGCGATTATTGTCTCATTCCTTCCTAGCAGATATCGTATGCTCTTGCGTTCCTCCCAGAAAGTTCCAAACCATGCTCTCGTATTCCATGCGAGGGGGGTTTCTCAGAGTCCTCCTCCCGATTTATATTATTTCCCCATTCCTTCCTACCAGATGTCGCTACTTCATGCTCTTGTGTTCCTCCGAGACGGCCCTACACCATGCTCTTGCATTCCTTCCTACCAGATGCCTCTATTTCACGCTCTCGCATTCCAAGCGAGGGTTGAGTCCTCCCAATTTCCCCATTCCTATCAGATGTCGTAACTTCGTGCTCTCGCATTCCAGACGTCCCTGAACCGTGCTCTTACATTCCTTCCCGCCAGACTTCGTATGCTCTCGCATTCCAGACGTCCCTACACCATGCTATTGCATTCCTTCCTACCAGTTGTCCCTACTTCGCACTTCCGACGTCGATCGCGACCCCTACTTCATGCTCTCGCATTCCTACCAGACGTCCCTCCCTACTTCATGCACTTGCATTCCATACAATATTCCACTTTGGTTTTCTCATACTCCTTCCGGTCTCTCCTTTCACCTGGCGTCATGGCGGGGACGTATCTAATGCTCTGTCATTACGAAGAATGTTCGAGTTAATTACCCCATCATGCAACTTCTCTCTCAACATGCTCTGTCCTTCCAGTTTGGTTCTCTCATATTCCTTCCAGTCTATCCTTTCCCCTGGCGTACTGGCGGGGACGTGTCTCATGCTCTGTCATTCTGAAGACTGTGCCAGTTCATTGCCCCATTATGCAACGTCTCTCTCATCATGCTCTCTCATTCCACCTATGTTTCCTCATACTTATAAGCATAGTTGGCTGTAATTTCCGAACCGTTTGAGATATAGCTACCAAATTCGTAACATTCACATCACCTGCGACAAGGAAAATGACCTCAGGGGTCAAATATGCCCTAAGCATATTTATAGGCATAGTTTTATGTAATTTCTGAACCGTTTGGTGACTACGTCTTAAAGGGTTCGGAAAATACACCCAACTATGCTTATAAGTACGCTGAGGCCATACTTGACCCTGTAGTCATTTTCGATGTCTATGTTATGGATTTTGATGACTATATCACACGGTTCATAAATTACAGATAATTATGCTTATGAGTGTTATTGTGCCATACTTGACCCTGCGGTTATTTTCGTTGTTGGGGATGATGACTATGTTACGAATTTGGGGACCATCTTAAACAGTTCGGAAATTACAGCCAACTATGCTTATAAGTATGAGGAAACCTAGGTGGAATGATAGAGCACGAGACTCGTCTCCGTCAGTACACCAGGTTAAAGGAGAGACAGGAAGGAATATGAGAAAGCAAAAGTGGAATGACAGAGCATGATGAGAGAAGTTGCATGATGGGGCAATGAACTGGCACATTCTTCGGAATGACAGAGCATGAGACTAGTCACTGGTCAGGGAAAAAAAAACATTTGGAACGCTTTTCGCCAATCAGCGCCTAGTGATCTACTCGCCAGCCGGCAGCCCAGCCAATAGGAAACCTTTTGCAGCATGCAGTAGCCAATCAGACGCAAGGCCCGTTCTCAAGGTTGTTTTACGATTCGATACTGAAGAATTAAGTGTGACGCACCGTCGTGTCTGATGACGTTCGTCTGGGTCGCCTCACGCTGCCCTCTGTACGGACTGACATCGAGTGTTCTTGTTGAGATACAACACTTGACAGACATGGACTGCCTACTGATGATTGCTCCATGTTTAATAATAAATGTTCGGTGTAACTAAGAATATAACAAAATATGGTGGTCGTAGATGAGCTTGTCGGTTGACTCTTATTTATTATTATCGAACCAGCTCTTCAAATAGATAATGAATTGATAATTCATCTGTTGTTTGAGTTTCATGAGTGATATTTAAAAAATGTTAGTTATGTTGAATGCAAGACATGGTCTACTAGAGCTTGTAAGTTATTCTATATTTAATTTTGTGGCTCATTTCTCCAGAAGCAAGTTTCTCAAACCAACTGAATTCCTACAGAATTCTGTTAATATTTACTAACTTCTAATATTGGTTCTAGCTTTGTTATTCCCACTCTTGCATCGTCATCCACGAATCTGGAGTAAGTCGTGCACTTTAAAAACTTTCATAGTCAAATTCAATCATCAATTACCATAATAATCTAATACTCGTAACATTTACGGGGTCTTCGTGAGGTTGAAAAGAATTGTACCGTCACATAAGACTTGTACTTATAACTCGATAAGTACATGGAAAATTAGTTTACCAGTTCATGATCGATCCAGCAACTGTTTAGTCTAGCCAATCAGAATGGCAGGAAACAAAAACAGCCAATATAGCATGGAAAAATGGACAACGGTGTAGATTATTTACATATATTTTAGTATTTATGGTTACTGGTTGTGTAATCGTTTTGAAAAACTCGCGTTATTTTGTAAAAAGGGACGCCGATGGCAGCATTGGGCAATGATGCCAATAAATCCTCAAAAATTTTTAATTAAAGTTAATTTAATAACCTTTTCTTAGAACTACACGAGAATACTGTCACCCGATTTAATAATTCAATGGGTACGATTTCACGACACAACATAACATAAATCAAAGATGTAAATGCAGTTTCCCGCCAACAACTGTCGCTGTGCTCTGGTTGGTTACTTTGTCTTGACATGTACTTTAAGGCTGTTGTCTGGTTGAGAATTTGGTACCGGGAAATACATGTTAATGAAATTCTGTTTTTTGGCGTTCCTGTTAAAGATAGATTATATACCACCAGCAACATTTTTGAGCAGAAAAATACGTACTTCTTTTCTATCAAAGCCTTTTGTAAAAATAATGTATATAACCTGTTCCCTGGAAGGATCAGAAAAGTTAATAAATAAATAAAAATATTACTGAAAAACAAATTATTATATTTGCCTAGATACAGAGCTTGAGAGTACCTATCATTTCTCACACTTGGGTTTTTATTTCTAGTTTATATCTTTAAAATTGGCTTCAAAAAACCGAATTTCATTAACATGTATTTTCCGATAACAAATTCTCAACCAGGCCTTAAGATATAAAACATCACCATATGTTAAGTCAAGACAAGAACACACATGACCCGCACGCTGCAATAGTAAACCAAAAACCCTTTAACATATTCTAAGAACACTGCTTAATGTCTCTGTCAAGTCAATCGCAAACCGACCTTTAGAGCCTCGCTCAACCAATTGAAGAGTGGTCACGCTCACATCGAAGGAGCCGTAACGCCATTTCGACTCTGTGTATTTACCCACTCTGCAGCCCAGCGGCGGCCACCGCGCATCACTCGAGTCTTCACAGGCGTCTGGCTTTGAACTAGCGTCTGTCACTACGAGAGAAGTCTTACGGCAGGGGCGTGTGCAAGGTGGGCAATGCTAATTTTTTTTTATAGTCATTGCAGTACAATGCTGTCTGATTGGAAAGTAACTTCCGTCATTTGCCAACGTCGTATAAGTAATATCTGTAAGTAGGCAATTTTAATTTTGCTAATTAAATACCGTTCCAGCTAAATAAATTGTTGGAAGTTCCTGTTTATAAACATTTTGTCTCAAGATAAATTTGTGTCGAATGAACGCGCGTGGTTTTCTAACTAAATGAGCTCAAATATTGCTCAATATTAACCTTGAAAGTAAAAAAAATATTTCTGGGGGTTACATCGTACTGCCGGCCCAATAACTATAGTCTATTCACGGTTTCTTCACACTTTTAGAATCCAACCTTTGAAAAATCACCCCATGCATGACGTGTTTGGTTCTTTTCTTAATATGTCATGTAAAACGAGTTTTATATTTATGTTAAAATAAAAGTACTTTATTTTTGGTTATATTAAATTTGTCTATAAATTATTTTATTTCATTAATAATTAATATGAATAAAAACAGTGAGAAAATATGTGTGTTGGCAATGCCTAGATAATAAATAGTTATTATGCAAAATATTATTACGTTGAGTGCGCACGAATGCGGTGCGTTTGCTTGGTCCCTTTGGTGTAATTTCCTAGACTCGGATAAGCTTTGTTTGCAAGGGGCGGAGGAATATCCTGGAAGTAGAACTGTAGCAGAGCTTCACAAAAGTTGGAAGTACCCGCGAATGAGGAATATAGCCACCCGCACGCTATTTCCACCTGGACGCAAGGCCATAGTTCGGGGACAGACTGTAGGGGTTGGGACCTCCGGTGGAAACAGGGCAGAATCAATACACGATATTTTTGACGTGAAATGGATTGAAAAAAAAATGTGGATATCACGAAGTCTGATGGTATGCAACATCCCTGGTAGGGTTCTATTTCAAACATTAATAGTGACATCTTAAGTTTATTCAGAGCTTCTCGAAATAGGTTATTTATTTGAAGTTTAAAATTTAGACAAATTTGTTATTTGTTACTCGTCGTTTTTCTTTCTTTGCGTCTCTCTCCCATCGGTTCTTTACTTCACTGCTGAGGACACTTAACATTTGGTGTTAACTATCTCCTTTTTATCAAACAGGTGTAAGGGGGTCTCTGGTTGTTAAGAGCCTCGATGGGTTTTACAACCTCCTAACCCTGGACTGTCCTTGCCTGTCAGGTAGGCGACTTGGAAAGGGGACTTGGCGAACAAAGCAAAGTAGCCAGTTCCTCGACCCGCCGGACACACCTGACGCTCTCCAGCCGGCCGGGAGAATAATGCCCCATCTACAATTGTCTGCATCCGCGGACGTGTCCGCATCGCAGTCCCAACTTGAATGACACCACATTCACGCTATCTGAATCACTGTCTACAACTGCGATGTCCGAAGAAGAACTTTCGCAAACTGCCGCCAGGGTCTCCTAAATACAATAATTTGAACGTTATTGTTTGTTAACCGATTTACATGCAACGCACATTATAATTTCAACGTGACTTTGGAAATTTATACAGGACATTTTTCAAATTAATGTAAATCTTCCCCCCCCCCCCNCCCATTTTATTTATCTTTAAATTCCATTTGATAATGTGTTAAATACATATTTTTTTATTGTTGTTAGTAGGGCAGACGAAGGAAAGTACGAATTTTAACAATAGTTTATTGTCGGTTTGTTCATAAGTTCCCGTTTTTGCGCGCGAAAACTTGCAAAAAACTGACATAATCTGCACGGGAGCACAACGAGATAATCCACCGTAAACGTTCCTCTCGTTTGCCTAGGTACAAAAATAAGTCTTGGAAGCTATGCGAACCCTCCAAGAATCTAGCCCGAATGCCGTAGTGCTAAGAGTAGACGAGTTAACCAACCCACACCTCTCCAAAAACTCTACACGTCACTGCGTATTGGAATGCACTGACCGTAGCCAATATAGATACAGGGATAAAGACTTCAATTAAAATTAAATTGAGATAGACGTTAAATATTGGGCTCGCTGAGAATAACAAGAGTAATAGTGGAGATATAGCTGTGTGAATATTTATATAAGTTTTTTTTTTTTTAACGGCTTAACATTTTTAAGAGAAAATTTTGGTTCTACGAAATTTAACACCGCTGTACCATTGCCGACTTTGAATTTTTGAAACTTTAGTGGGACAACTGAATAAATATTTTTATTTTAGGAAGTTACAAATAAAAATAAACGAATTGAATTTGGCTTTAAAATTAATTTAAACTTATAAAAATATTCACACTGCTACGTCTNACAAATAAAAATAAACGAATTGAATTTGGCTTTAAAATTAATTTAAACTTATAAAAATATTCACACTGCTACGTCTTCACTATTACTCGTGTTATTCTCAGCGAGCACAATATTTAACATCTATCTCAATTTAAATTGAAGTCCTTATCACTGTCTCTATATTGGCTACAGTCAGCCATATAATTAACAAACACACATTTTTTTACATACACTTAATCTGTCTATTGCCATCATTCCAATGTCTGTCCCTCNCCATATAATTAACAAACACACATTTTTTTACATACACTTAATCTGTCTATTGCCATCATTCCAATGTCTGTCCCTCGCGCACCCACTTCAATATTCCCGCCCATCAGTCTCACTCTCCATTGTAGCGATGCTCGCAGTCCGCAGACTTCACTCTCGCTGGTCACTCTCATCGCCGCTCGTCGCTTTGCTGCGTCGTTGCTTCTCTATCTTCGCACATCTTGCTCTTAAGGCGCCCGTCTACCTGGAACTTTTGCCCACGTTTAGGCCGAGAAGCGCGGGAGCGATAAGGGCGACACTGCCACGCGCATCAAGTACGCCATCGCCGCTAAGCGCAAGGCTCTGAACTGGCGTGCAGTGTTCTCGTCGTGCTGCGTGTACCTATGGGACTTTCAGCGGTGACCATATTATTTTATTAGTGGGAAGTCTTTAGGAAGGTTCAGTGCAGGCCCCTATAGTAGTTTTGTATGTATCTGATGCGTGCATTTTGAGCTACAGCGCCTTGGAAAGGCCGTTTTTAGCGGTTTTGGAGTACTCTGAATTGATGTTTCTAACGTACGTGATATTTTGAAAGTACTTAACAGCTCTCGTCTGAAGTGTGTGTTCTTTTCGTAGATCAGCACGTTGGACGCACACTTAATAGTTTCGTTGAAAAACGTGTATTTCGAACACTCTGCAACGCAGTTCAAGCGCCAGGTAGACGGGCGCCTTAAGGCCATGCAATCCTCCATACCCTAGACTGTCGGCTCGGGGGACCTTCACGGATTAAATATCTAGAAGGTGTTCTCCTCACTCAGAGTCTTGCTGAGAGGGGCTAGGGCGATTGCCAGAACATTCTTACAACGATAACCTCAGAAATGCAATCCGCCCAAGGACAGTATCGCACGGGTCTCGATAGACTTATAGCGGTGGTAACGGCGGCGGCAAACCTTTGTAAATCTCCGCGCTCTCCTCGGGTTATCACTCGGTCTTTGACTCTGCTTCACTCTTTCGAGCGGGACGAGAGGCAAGGGAAGCGATTCAGAGTAGCAAGCAAGTTAGCAATATTATTNCTCTGCTTCACTCTTTCGAGCGGGACGAGAGGCAAGGGAAGCGATTCAGAGTAGCAAGCAAGTTAGCAATATTATTCTTGGTTTTCATTATATACCTCACAGCAACCGGAAGGTCCAAGCAAAATCGTACATTCTATACTTTTTTTTTTTTTTTTTTCTATAATGTGAATAACACTGTGGAAGTAGAATTATCCCACTGCTGAACTCCAAACACGTTTTAATAAACATTGCGAATTACCATGTTTTTCGGACCCCACTGGTGCTAAATTCAAAATTGTGACATGGAAATTCGATTAGATCTCTTACGTTGTAGAAAATAATCTTTGCACCACCGAAATAAATAAAAAAAATTACCGCTGTAGTGTAACTTAAGTTATTTGTCTTGTGCTCTATAGAATTCAAGGAACTTGGGCTGCTACATTATTTTAATGTTTTAATTTATATTAACTCGTCAACAACAGTCTAACTGTGGGTGAAGAGCAAGCAGGACACCACAACCAACCACGTAACAGGGACACTGAAAAACATTGCACAAGAAATAGTCTTACAAACGGCCTCGACAAATTACAGCTGATGTAAGAAATACCATGGTTCCAGCTTTTCGAAGACCTTGTGAAAACCTGTTGAATCTTGCATTTACAGTTTTTTTTTTTTTGTTCCAGCATTACTACAGCCGTATGCACTGTGCTAAATCACCGTAAACTTGCGGAGACCTTTGCGGAAACTCGCTTCCTATTGACTAATACGCTCTCCTCTGTTCCTCTTTCAGCCTTATTCTCCCCCGAAATGGCTTCACCCCCACTCCGGCTAGGGCCTCCCTGCTATGTACAATTTCCTTGGGTGATAACCGCTAGCAGTCACTAATTTCCTTCTTTCAGGTGTCTACTGGGGACACGGAAGGAGGCATGCCCAATAGCGCATTTCCTCCTTCGCCAGGGGGGCGGTATCTCTCATACCTCTGGTTACAACAAATAATGCCAGCGTGACAATGGAAATTGAAGCACCCCCCCTTCTCCGCCTCACCAACTTCCAATATTTCTCTTCTAGTGTTTTAAACACCCTTCAATATATTGTATACCCCAATTATCTGTCCTAAAAGAAATCTTTTTCTACTTCATAAATGTCATGCAATTTTGCAATTCTTTTCCGTCGAGGGGGTTTTTTTTTACGGTGCCTGTGACGATTTTTCTCCTTACCTTTGTAGTTCAGTTTAGGTTTGCACGGAAGGTAACCATGGCTCTAATCGCAGCCATGTTTGCTCGATCCCAGTAAAGTCGCGATCATGTGCGCTTGTGGTTAGTATCTCCCCTGCGTGCCTCGGCGTATGGGGCTCAGCCCTGAGACGCACTTAGGTCCCTTCCCCTACCTAGGACATTCTCGTCTCTCCTCTCAGTTTTACGGTAGGTTAGAATAATGATAATATATTTGCTGTCACGACTCTGCCGGCCGGGGTGGGTGTGATCGCGAACGGAGCGAGTTCATGACCGGCATCTCAGTGGACAAGGTCGTCGTAGTGTGTGATCTGCTGCGTGACGCCTAGTGCTGGCAGACATCGCTGTGACATATAGTGTGTGTACAGATACGCGACTGTGGACAGCCGAGGCCGTAGCTACCGCGCAGGTACTTGTGAAAACGACCCACATATTTACTAACGGTCTCGAGCCGTGTTCCAAGTGACCATTTAAAATTTTAGCATTTGGTAGCATTCATTTCGGACGCCGTCGATAGTTACTTCTTCTAAGATGGTTACGATTTTGTAATTTAGTATTTTATCAAATTTCGATACGCACTAAAAACTAAATACTAAAATAAGTCATCATTTTAATCTAATAATTTTGGTTATGTGACCTTTTAGTTAGTTAAAAGTGGCAAATAAACCTGCAACACCAATCCAAATAGTACATATTGTAGGTAAGGATGGGATAGATTATATCAGATCAGTTTAAACTATAAAAACATGTATTAACTCACTAATACTAGGTTAGTTACGGGGATCTTGTTAGGATACTAAGTTGATCAATGGTGGGCGAGAACGTGCACGCGCAGTAATGATTGCCGCCCACAAACGCTAGCGCAGTAACCACACCTTCGGTGGTTCACATACATTTTGTGTAGTCCATTCGCTGTTACTTCACACTTTTTTAATCAAACCTCTGAAAAATTACCCCATGGTTGTTCCCAAAAAAGTTTAGTGTCACAATCGTCCCATTTGGTTGTTTCCTAAATAAATCTAGTGTCACAGTCGTTTCATATTTGTGTCAACATAAAAGTACCTCATTTTTGGTTGAATTGAACTGTTACTTAGATTTTATCTATAAATTATAACATTTAATTTATACTTAATACGAAAAAAATAGGTGTGTTGGTAATGCATAGTAAGAAATAGTTCTCATGCAAAATATTATTAAACTGAGTGCGCACAAATACGGTGTGATGTCCCTTTGGTGTAATTTCATATACACTTGGGTAAGCTTTGTTCGTATGAGGCGGAGGAATATCGTGGAAGTAGAACTTAAGCAGGGTTTCACAAAAGTAACCGTGAATGGATTATACAAACCTACAGTGACAGACTGCAAAACCGCAGACCTCGATGGTCAGCGAAGATATTCCCTGCAGCATGGAACTGTCCGCTTTCGAGTGCGTCCGAAAACTATGGGGGGGGGGGTTTATCCGGAGTGCTCCCAGACCAACACTGGCGACTGATCCACCCACAGTACAGAGCAGGAGCAGAAAAAGTTTAGCGAAAAAGACGGCGTGCATTATCAATAACAAAATGACTGATCGTGACAAACACAATGATTTTTTGTGGTACTTTTCACTGTATTTAGTGACAATTACGTATATCGTTAATGTTTTATTTGAACTCTTCTGCTACTACAGTAAATAAATTGGGAATTTATGTTTATTTATTGTATTTAGAGTGAGACCACTGTCTTTGAACGAAAATGGTTACGGCCTGAAATTTTAAGCAGTATTTTGATGCAATGACGTCCATATTGGCGCGGGTGTCAATTTTATACAAGCTATTATTCTTTGGTTACGTTGATAACCCAGCAATAGCTGGTATTTGTGAAAATGGGTTTCAGTAAAAATCCGTCTTATCAGGACTGACTGTTCCAATGTTCCTAGCTCCCCTCACTCTCTCCTTCCGAAGCTTAGTAAAATTAGGTCAAAATGTTAATTTATAGGCAGTATAAGTGTCTCCTGTGCTCACAACCTGCATTTACGCATAAATTTGTCGACGTATATCCATTGATATCGCGTTCCTGCAAAACTGGGCACAGAGTTAATACAGGATACGCTGGGATGAGAGATAAACACGTGCTTGAAACATATGGTAAAAAAAACAAGCAGCAGTTATTTATCATCACTTTGAAAACAATCAGTAAAAGATAAAGATATTTGAATACATGCGTACATTGAACACAAAGACATAACGTGAAACATAGCATTTGTTCGCGGATTGAGAATCCAAAAATAGAAACTCATAAATCTAAAAGTTATTTGTTGCTTGGATGTATTTATTGTATTCCAAGTGATATATTTAATTAAATTCTACATTAAGTGCGAAATAACAATTATCAGACACTGGTGCAATTTGTTATCAACAAGAGTATTTTTAGTCCAGTTTGTGAAATCATCTACGTAATCAGATAATCTAAGATATGTTGCCCCGGTGTTTATAATATATTTCTACTTATAGACGTAGATACGGAGTACTGCCAGAAGCAAGTAAATATTGCTTTCTTCAGAGCAATGACAAATATGGGAAACTATCTCATGACTCAGAAGTTTTGCATTTAAATTAATTACAGCTTTATAGTGTATTTGACAATTGGGCGTCATTACATTAAACTGTGATTTGCTGTATCTTAACGTTACCTGGGTTCAGCAGGTTCCATTTTGCGTTGGGTAGAATTTTCTCTTCTTGTTTTCTCCATTTTTTGGGTTACTTTTTTACGCGGCAAATTGTTATTAATGCTTTAAAAATTTTCAACAATTTTATTTACTTCGATTAAGAAAAATGAAACTCAACAAGCTGAGGTTAGGGCGCAGAGCTCAGATCAACGTTATTTGCAGTCAGTCTCATCAATAAAGGCGGTAAAAATAGTCTCTCAAAATCGCACTAAACACAAACTTATGTGAATTTCCACAGAGCATACCCAACGACATAAATTATGTATACAATTATTCTATCAACAAATGCTATACTTAAACTATTTACAGTGCGAAGTCTGATTTAGACAATGACATATCTGTAAAAAAAAATAGCAGAATCTTAAAGAATAAAGCAAATGAGACACCGATAAAATTTTGGAAAACGAACTTCACACCAATTCTGCAAATCCGTGTGGAATTTGGTGTTAGCGGAAAAGGACGGAAGCTGGATACAAGCAACATAGATTATGATCCCAAAGGAAAGCTAAAAACTGTACTAGAAGACAGTAAGATACGAAGACATTAAACGAGAGCTGGATACTAACGTCAAAAGAGATAACGTAATGCAACTATGGGGAAATCACCTAAGAATGAATTACCTTAACTAGCTACTAGCTAGGTATCGCTGCACGAAAATAAGATCTGTAGGTCATCTAAAAAATCAAACAGTGAAAAAAATTCATATTTTGAAGAGGAGAGGTAATACGTCTATCACACGATAACGAATAGCTGTACTCTTCATCTGAGGGACTATGAAAGGTTGCCCGCGCGTTCCATGAAAATCACAGCCCGCAACAGTGACCTCTGAGCCCGAAAAGAGGCAGACGCTAAACGGATGATAAAATCCTACATGCTCAGCTTACAGCAGCAAAATAAAGAACGTTGCAAGGGTGGGCGGGCACGAACCGCGGTACAGAGCGGAGAGGCGACCGTGGCCGCCACAAAAGACCGACTCCATCTGGCTCGTGCCGCCCACGGAGCACTCTCAATTACGCAGAGTAATTCACCAATTGATACGAGCCCGGCCCAGGAGATTCCACTGCCCCAAGCTGCATCATTCGCCACCAAGGTCACCGCCATCCACGCAAGGTCGCGGCGTTGGCAATTACGCCACNCCCGCTGTTCTTGCAGCGCGCGCCCGGCCGGGTGGTCGCCGTCTTCGCACACCCTCCTGTCAAAGACTGTTCACGGCAAACACCTCTAAAATCAAGCTCAGAAAGAAAACACCGTCCGTAACCACATATATACCGCACAGTACACACTGGCAAATAAGCTCCTAGTTAAGTTCGCAGCTTATTTATTAGACGAAATTAATACACACATTTATGGCTAGTAAAGTCAGTTTTCTTGTTTTATACACAAAAGAGCACGAATCTGCATATTACCACCACATTATCTTTCCAAAAAAAAAAACATGGTTTAACTTGCATGCGCAAGAATAAAGTGAAACGGTTCATGGTAAGAGGAAGGATAACGAACGAGAAAAGTAGATCCTAGGCAGAGCTTTCAAAAGTCCCCAATTAATTGTTAACACCCTATAAAAGGATAGTCTAACGTACCATCAGTGAACTTTTTTTATTGCTTATACATGTTTAGAAACAGGAAAAAAAAAAATTATGATCTTTATTTACGTTCATCCTCTAAGACTAATCGGTATTTTACTCTAACGAGTGAATAACTTGGGAAGTTTCACAGTAAGGAAGTGAGTGAGTAAAGAGATTTAGACGGCTCTTAGCAACGAGGTCTTGAGAGCCGGTGAGGGTGATTGAGGTGAGTAAGGAACAGCGCCGGAATGAAAGGTCAGGGAATAAAACCCGCCCAGGGGATAAAATCCACCGACCAGCGGCATCGTCCGGCACGATTCCCACATTCAAAAATCCGGTAATCCGGCCTAGGATTGAACCCATTCGCCTTGGTGGGACACGGTAAGCAGTTTTCCTGGAAAGGTAACGAAAACCATTTGGAAAAACCACCACCTCCATTGCAGTTGGCCCGAATCGAACTCGCGACCTGCTGAATGCGAGTCGGGCACGCCAAGGTTTGACCATACTGAGGAAAGAAGAGGCATCTCTTTCTAAGCGTCGGATCATTAGTTGGAGTAGAGGCGCTGGTTTGCGATATGCACCTCCCAGCTCCTTGCCCGAGAGAGTGAGAGTTGATCGGCTTTTGTTTCGCACAACCGCGACAAGTAGTTTAGTCTTGGACCTTAGTCAATTTTACTTGTAGTAAAGCGGAAAAAATTAAGCCCCCGAAGCCCTCCAGCATCGTTGAAAAAGATTTTTTTCAGACTGTTGTATCTTAGAACATACTATCCGGACACGAACGAAAATAAATAATTCGAACCTGCATTGAACTTTGCTAAACTCTTTCTACCAGTGAAACGATATGGTCGCCTCTTACAGTCGCACAGGTACACGCAATACGAGAACACTGCACACCAGTTCAGAGCCTTGCACTTAGTGGCAATGGCGCACTTGATGCGCGTGGCGGTGTAGCCCTTATCGTTTTCGTGTTTCTGAGTCTCGTACGCGTAAATAGTTCCAGGAAGGAGATAGATTTGAATAAATGTTGTCTCGTTGGTCTCCGTCTTATCAATTTACCTTCTTCTCCTTGTTTTCAAGATAAACTTTAAGGGCGTCTAGACGAACAGAAACGGTATCGATAAGAGTTAAATATAAGACCTGGTGATCCAAAGAGCAGACTGGGCTTAGGCCAGTAGTGCTGTTGCCACCAAGTGGTCGAAGAACACTCTGCAGTGAGTTACAGCTGGAGGAACAAGTAGTTTACAGTATGTTGGTGGTATAGCCATGAATTTTTGTGTTTCCAATTCCCATATCTGTGACCCTGACTATATCACAAAATATTTACTTGTGGAAGAAAAATTTCTTCCGCAAACACGAACAGATAATACGCTATATTCTGTCGAATCACAGCATCATAAATTTATAGTATCAACGGTTTTTAATTATTTTGGCACGGCAACAAGAAAGGGGAGAAGAGATTGTATTTCCCAATAGTCATCCCCCCTCCCGCCGTCTAAAGCCACCGACCACTGCATCCTACTTTTTTTTTTCAGCGATGACACCTTTCTAACATGTCTTCCACAGGTAGTCCAGACTTATATTTTACCTATAAATTATATTTTATTTTATGAAAAAAATCAGGGAGAATATAGATGTAGGTTATTGGTAATTCCTAGTAAAAAATAGTCCTCGTGCAAAATAGTTCTACACTGAGTGCGCACGAATGCGGTGCGTTGTCCCTTTAGTGCAATTTTCTATATTCGGTTAAGATTTTTTTGTATGGGGCGGAGGAATATCTTGAAATTATAATTTTAGCATAACTTCAGAAAAGTTAGAAGGTACCGTCAATTGGTTATACACTAAAATGTTCAACCAATTGTAATAAGCTTCCTGCGGTGTTGCCAGCTGGATTCGTAGTTTGTTTTTGTAAAATGGTTTGTTGTGTGCCAAGTCGTTCGTATAAGATATCAGAGAAGCATTTCTGGTGTGTGCAAGAGTAACCGTACTCATTTGTGTTTAACAAAACAAACAAAAAATGAAACTCTTGTGCAAATGTCATGTTTTCTACTATTGTCGGCATCTTTCAGAATTAAGATGCACTGTAGCGATAGTGAGGTGCAAGTTACAAATTCTGGCGCTCATTTAAGTAAAGGCCATGCTAAATTTGAAATGATCATACTACAACAATAAGCATAATCATTGCCACAGCCATGGTAAAAACGGCTTTCTAAATTTTGCTTGATGAAACTGTATATTTTCATTTCTTTTACAATTAGATTTTACTTCCAAAAGGGTATTTTCGAGGAGTGATGCTAACTTATCAGATGAACAACTTTCCTAAATATTATGTCTTCCAAGTACATCGTTATCAACATTTTGTCAGTTTCGCTTGTCTTATCATTTAGGCTATTATTTGTTATTTTACACAGAAAAAATATACAGTGTACATAAGACGAAACATGAGCGCGGTTAAAATAACGGCTAATTTTTCGTGAACGGAAATGAAAGTCAACACAGTGAAATTTACTTTATTGGAGATGTACTGAGAATGGCTCTGCATAGATTCTCGCAGAAAAAAATTGTTGTTAAAATTGTTACGTGACCATGCATTCACAGTGGTTTTGACTATGCGCGACTATGGTTGTCAAGTGCAGCCCTGCCTAAATCCACAATGGAGGCTGCCACTCGTGTGTTCAGTGTCGGCGGTGACAAGCGTTTCGTAGGTTTTCTTGTAGAACATTTTCACCTCGCCAGCATTGCATGTCGCTTGAGTAACCGAGCTCCTATAGTGTTAACAGCTGCGCAAGGCACTATTTAGATTCATTACTCTTCGCTGTACAGTTGCTTCAAATTATACGCTGTGTGCGTTTGCGGGAGCACGGGAGTTCTTCTTTCATCAAGACTGATGTATTTTAGCATAAATAAATACAGTCCAGTTCTTTACTTCGAAAACCGCAAGATTGTATTTTAGTTAGTAAGGAACATAATCAAATTTCTATATACACTGAGGTGACAAAAGTCATTGGATAGCAATATGCAAATATACAGGTGGCAGTAGTATCGTGTACAAAATGTATAAATGGGCAGTGCATTGGTTGGGCTTTCATTTGTATTCAAGTGATTCATGTGAAAAGGTTTCTGATACGATAATGGCCGCATGACGGGAATTAACAGACTTTGGTAGTTTGAGCTAGACGCATGGGACATTCCATTTCGGAAATGGTTAGGGAATTCAACATTCCGAGATCCATGGTGTAAAGAGTGTGCCGAGAATACCTAATTTCAGGCATAACCTCCCACCGTGGACAACGCAGNCACAGTGTCAAGAGTGTGCCGAGAATACCTAATTTCAGGCATAACCTCCCACCGTGGACAACGCAGTGGCCGACCGCCTGCACTTAATGACCGAGACCAACGACGTGTGCGCAGAATGGTCAGAGTTAACAGACAAGCAACACTACGTGAAATAACCACAGGAATCAATGTGGGCCGTACGACGGACGTGTTCGTTAGGACAGTGTGGCGAACTTTGGCTGTACTGGGCTATGCCAGCAGAAGACCAACTCGATTGCCTTTACTAAGAGCACGACATTGCCTGCAGCGTCTGTCCTGGGCTCGTGACCATATCGGTTGGACCCTAGACGACTGGAAAACCGTGCTTTGGTCAGATGAGTCCCAATTTCAGTTGGTAAGACCTGATGGTAGGGTTCGAGTGTGGCGCAGACCCCACGAATCCATGGACCCAAGTTGTCAACAAGGAACTGTGCAAGCTGGTGGTGGCTCCATAATGGTGTGGGCTGTTTTTACATGGAATGGACTGGGTCCTCTGGTCCAACTGAACCGATCATTGACTGGAAAGGGTTATGTTCAGCTACTTGGAGACCACTTGCAGCCATTCATGGACTTCATGCACCCAAACAACGGTGGACTTTTTATGGATTACAATGCGCCATGCACCGGGTCACAACTGTTCGCGATTGATTTGAAGAACATTCTGGACAATTCCAGCGAATGATTTGGCCACCAAGTTCGCCCGACATGAATCCTATCGAACATTTATGGGACATCATCGAGAGGTCAGTTCGTACACAGAATCCTGCACCGGCAACACTTTCACAATTATGGACGTCTATAGAGGCAGCATGGCTCGATATTTCTGCCGGGGACTTCCAACGACTTGTTGAGTCCATGCTACGTCGAGTTGCTGCACTTCGCCGGGCAAAAGGAGGTTCGACACGATATTTGGAGGTATCCCATGACTTTTGTCGTCTCAGTGTATATATATTAATCGTCTTGCAGGAATAACGGTTTTTTTTTCGTTTCATGATGTCTAACTTGTCATTAATGAAAGAGATTCAGAAGCCTTGGTAAAACATCATGCATGTGACATTGTGACGCAAGCGTCGTAAAATTTCATAGAATATGTTGGTACAAAGTTTATTTTAGTGTATAAATAGTTCACTTTTGCTTCTTCTGTAACCTGAACTGTGTTTCAGGAGCTAGCGTTTTCTGTAAAGTATGGCGTTAACGTTATAAAACAGGAATTCTTATAAAGAAATTAAAATTTTTAACAAATCCCATTTTTACGATGATCTCCTTTAAAACAATCTGCCCAGATAACCAGTGCAAAAGTTGGATTGGTTATTAATTATGCGATTAAATCTTGGGATTTAAGGAATTTCGGGTTCCCTCAGGTTCCGCATGTGGGCACTGGCTTGATAATGAGATTAATAAAGTTATCGAGAAGTTTCCGCGGATTCTGATAGCATTAACCATTTATAACATATCTACTGACAAAAACTAAAGAGAGATCCTTTTGTGTCTGTGATCATTTTTTATTTCTGTAAACGAAAACACTGTTTCACATGATGAATAGGTTTTTATGTCAATTTACAATACAAACATCGAAAGTGCCCGTAAATATGTTTTAAATTTTACGTTTTGTAAAGAAACAAGTATAAAATGTAACCAATATGTACGTTTTGTAGGTATTTTAACCAACACATAAAGGTTGCCGCTTGGTAACTTGGGCGGGAGTCAAAATTTTGTAGAACGGAATTATTTGAGGAAGACTATCAAAGATTTTTCGTTAATATAAATTATACTATAGCCAGACATTAAATTTAATGGTATGTAGAGAAAATTAGTATTTTTGTATTGATTTTAAAATGAAAATATGATTTGATGTGAAGTTCCCTAGGTATTACCAGACGCATGACCAATTGCACTCCTATTTAAATTTAGTGAATCCGAGATATTGTTTTCACTGAAAATTGCAGTCGTTTACAGAACCGTCTCCAAAGAGGTGCTTTCTCGGCAGCCCCGTGGCAGTTCAGTGTCTGAAAGCCTGCGCTTATAATAACCGAAATAAATGTAATCTTTCTCTCCGCAGCCTGTAGAAATGCCGTACAATAAATAAATATTTTATTATTTACAACGACGTATTACATCCTGATCACAGTATGTTAAGGGGTAAAGGAGAGTGACAATTCAAGCGCATTGCCCTCAGGTTGGAAGGTTTTGGTTTAAAATCCTGTGGAATACCATTGCCACTCAGGTTTTCTTTAGAAACAAGTACACTCGGATGGCTTCCGGAGATGAGCGTCAGTACACGTCCTCGACACCCGAGTGTGATGAAAAGTGCATGTAGCGTCATAGCGATCAAATACTGTTTGTATGTCGTAAAAGTTATATTTTAACCAAGTTAACAGAAGTATAAAATGCTTGTGGTGCATGTCATATTTAGGAAACAGCCGAACACGTCATACATGGAGTGATATTTCAGAGGTTTGGTTCAAAAAGTGTGAATAAACCGCGAAAAGGCCATATAAGACGTAACATGGCACGTGGAAGGGACACGTACTCACCAGGCGTGTCAGAACAGTCAAACATCGCGCAGGACTCTGGGAGGATCACCCGGGAAGCACCGCTCGTGTTGACTTGTTGGCAGGAGAACTTGAGGCCTTCATGTCACAGTGCACTTGGAACGCCCACCGTCGGAGCGCGCGTCACTCGCTCGCCGGGCTACAACTGCAGTGCGCTCCGCCGTCGAGTCGCGCGGGACCCTCGTGCAGGTTCGGGGGTTCGATACGCGTTCATCCTCGTGGTGTTGGAGAACAACTCGGTAGACCGGCGACGGTCCTGNTCCTGCACCGCCGCGAGCCGCAGGCAGACTGCACTCCCTCTCCCGCCACTGCGGCCGCGTGGGTCGGCCGAGGCATTGACGATAACAGGCACATCCTCATTGGAGCGACGCGACGGGCATCCCTCACAAACACGAGCATGCACGGCGGCAGGGCAGACACGGATCCCACGGCTCGCCGATCACGTGGGCGGTGCCGCCGCCGCGCTTCCGACGAGATCGCGTTAGTGTAGTGGTCAGACCACTCGCCTCCCACCAAGGCGAACCGAGTTCCATTCCCGGCGAGTTCTCTACCAGCTTTTTCGCACGTGGGAATCGTGCTAGAGGATGCCGCTTGCGGGCGGGTTTTCTCTGGGTACTCCCGTTTCCCCCGCTCTTGTATTCCAGAGCCGCTCTCCATCCTAGGGTCTCATTTCACGTAATGTCCGGGGATAACGAGCACCTACCGGTCCCAGCTTGAAAGCCCGCCATTATGAGGGTGTCACCTCGCCCTGGGCGCACTCCCCACAAGAAATTTATTATTTTACTTATTCTGCTACTCACATGCACACACTTATATATTCCCTGAACGAGTGCACTTTGAAAATTCTGAAAGTAGTCTTGGTTACAGTTATTCCCATGGAAAAATATTTTCGGTTGACGTACTGATCAGGTTGACCGTCACCCGAGTGTGTTTGTGTAACCATCACCTGCGGTGAGGAGAGAGACCGCGGTATCCACGCAAACAGCTGTAAACAGGACAGCCTTCAGAACTGTAAAAAAAAAAAAAAAGTCCATTCGTACGTGGGACAGACTATATTAGAAACATCAATCTGCTCTGAGGTGGCGCAGTGGTAAAGCACTGGCCTCGCATTCGAAAGGATCCGGGTTCGATTCCCGGTCCGGCCATCCTTATTCCGGTTTGCCATGGCATTCCGAAATCACTCTAGGCGAATGCTGAGAGATTTTTCTTTGCCACGGGCCATGTCCGAGCCCTTCCCCATCTCTGCTTCTCAAAGAAACTTGCTCCGTCTCATGATCTCGCCGTTGAGGCGTTAGGCCCTACCTTCCTCTTCTCGAAAAGTACTAGCATCTTTAATATGAACACTCACTGGATTCTGTTTCCGACAGTAATATTTGTGTTTAATGGAGAAAGTAATTTAGAAATTTGTTTAGCATACGGTCCATGGCAGTGTTTATGTTTACATGTGGCAGAAAGTACACACGTTGAGAAGAAAAATATACCAGGCTTTGAAATCTTTTAATTTCCCACGCAAATCCACCGCACGGCATATTTCGGAATAAGTCTGAGAAAGGAAGCAAAAATGCTTCCAAAGTTTCTCATCCCAGCAACTACCACCAGTTGTTCCACGTCAATTACGAACTTTTAGTGGTATTGCACGCCAGTTGCACGTGGTCAGCGCAGCTTCAAATCTGCTATTTTATACCGACCGACCGGATGTGCTATCTACACCACAGCGGAAGTGTGCATGAAACGCCTGCGAACGCTATAGGCGTACGTAGAATAAGAAGAGCCAAAATTGTTGATATCCGTGAAGTACTTTGAAGAATCAGAATTAATAATTTCGTTCGAATATGATTAGCTCCGTCAAGTTTGTTGCTAGTTATGGAATTCAGTATATTTGATGCATGCGTTTACATAGTTATGATGAATACATAGTACAATAAATAAAAATGTGAAGCCGAAAAAATAAAGTATACTGTACGGATATACAATGACTCACAGTGCTTAAAGTGGTGCACCTAGTACGAACTGACAGTAGAATGGAAATGAATATTACATCTAAATGAAAATTACTGGTAGCCCAGTTTATTTAATGCATTAAAAATTCAACTGTTAGGGTCTACAGAGATACGCACCATTTCTATGATTATAACTGCATAAAATGGAAAACATTAAAACAACTGCAGATTGAACGCCACAGTGAAAGTGGTGCAATGCCCAATATATGCCCCCCCCCCCAAATTGAACTACCAGGCATGCTGTGTCGGGCTCACGCATTCTGAACCACGCGTACCTTCGTTTAGTGCATGAAGGCAAGCATTACATTCAAGTAAGCTTTCGTATATCAACATGGAACATGAAGGAGTCCAGACGTATGTGGTGGTGAGAAAGCTGGTCATTTTGCATTACCAAAGGGGTAAATCTCTGCGTGGGATCGGCAAAAATGGCGAATCGCAATCATTACTGGGCAAAATATCGTTTGTCGCTTTCGTCGGTATACAGTAGAATAGAGAACAAAGGAAAGCGTAGTTTCAGAAAAAATATTCACTGCATCAGACGAGCGATGGATTTGACGTCAAATAAAAAGGAATCCCGCGGGAAGTGCAGCAGAACTTGCCAAGGAAGCAGAAGTCGTCTTGGGGAAAAAATTCCGCCCAAAAATCGCGAGGAGAGTCCTTCGTAGAGAGGGACTTCAATGATAGAGTAGCGCGCAATAAACCATACATCAGCAGGAAAAAGAACAAACGTCTCCGGTTCCAGTTTGCCACAGATCACGCTGATAAATCTTTTGACTACTGGAAAACAGTAGTATTTACCAATGAAAGTAAATTCAATGTGTTTGCATCGGATGGGAAGGTCAGTATCTGACGTACGGCAAACACGGAGCTTGCAGAAAGCAATCTTCGGCCGACGGAGACACATGGGGGTGGGTCCCTGATTGTATGGTGACCTCGGGTGTGGGGAAAACTTCATTTCATAGATAGCACTATGGATCGAGATGTGTATGTGGACATATTGAGGAAAGAACTGACACCGAGCGCAGAGAAATTAGGCTTGGGGGATTGTTTCACGTTCTACCAGGACAACGACCCGTAACATGAGGCCCAAAAGGTACGCATGTGGCTACTCTATATTTTCCCCCGTGTACTCTATACCCATCCACAGTCCCCAGACATCAATGTCATTGAAAATTTGTGGCATGTGCTATGTTAAAATAAAGCATCCGAAAACATAGCGTATCTAACCGGAATGACCTGAACATTGTCCTTCAAACGGAATGGGATAAACTTGAGCACTCATATTGTGAAAGGTTGGTTCGATCTATGCCAGACAGGCTTAAGTAGATGAAAAATAACTGTGGTCGTCACACTAGGTCCTAACTGTCCACAAATACCCTCCGACGACAGGACATATACAGACTGTACCATTTTAATCGTGGTGTACATATTGACCTCAAAATGTGTAGATTTTTGTTGGAAATTTATATATTTTTTGTGAAGATATTTGCTTTTTTTATCTGTTGTATGATGATCGTAAATACATTTATTCACCAATACACGCAATTTTCATACCCAACAGACTTGTATTACAATGAAATATCATGGGATAGTTGTACCACTGCCACTGTGAGTAACTGTATATCATTAGGCACCGTCTGGAAAGTGTGATAATCCATGCATGTCACACTGTTAACATTCAGCTACGCATTACAGTATTTCCCTCTTCTTTCCTAGATATATAAACTTTGATGAAGGTACACTTATATTCTTCCATGTAGGCTATATACCTCAGGCATGAGTCGCATTACATCGTAACCTTTCCTTGGGCATCGCTGTAACATTCGACAAGGAAGTGTTACAAAAAAAACTTTATATCAGCTACAGTATAAGTATGAACGCACAAACCAAGGTTATGGATGGTGAATGGGACAACAGGATTAGTCATTGTTTAAAACGAGTTGCAGCTACCTCGCGCATCAACTGGTAATGCAGTGATGAAAATGAAAAGTGGGGATGTTATAGCACACGAACCCAGAAGCAGTAAACCGAAAATATTGACAGATAGGGAACTCCGAAGTCTACAATGTGTGATGAAACACCAAGCTCCATACAAACGTTAGTTTCAAAAGCGATTAATCAACAGTGAAAAGCCTATATCAACCGAAATCTGCGCGAATCAGGCTTTCTGATACAGTTACGGGCACTGGTGCCTGCATGGTTTGCAATTAAGGTTGTTCTTGCGTGCCGATGGTTGCGTATCAACAGGCGCCGCACAACGCAATATTATCGCCATATAGGCAGTGAACGTCTGCAGTACCATAGACTAAAGATGAGGTAGACCGATTATTCGTCTTCTACGCACATGCCTAACACAACTGTCAGAGTTACTTGGTCAATAGTGATGAACGTGTTTGTTTATATCTCAATTTTCAAAATGCAAGCCCTTTTATGCCAATGAGTTTGTGTTCTGTTTAATATTAAATACAATTTGGTTTGAAATAATCTGCGTACATGGTAACTTAAGTTAACCCGTTATTTTTTACCTAGATTAACACTGTATTAAAAGCGGAATAGGTTGTTTTCACAAAACAATCAAATGACAATTTTATAAATAGCGAATATGAATTATGAAAAACGACATTATTCAGCACTAATAGCAGTAAACAGGGCGGCGTACACGCGTAACACATTAGCATATCGATATTTGTAATCGATCTGAAAATCCACCCCTCAGAAGACATCTGAACACATGACTCATTCATGTAAAACTGTTTGCTTTATCTATATTTGAACTCGGTGCTAATCAGGAAGACTAACACACTAATCAAGGCGTTCTGACACAATGCTTCAGACGGAACGATTTTCCGTTTTCGAGGAAGCAAAATTAATAACCAAATTTTACGAAAATTTGGTATTAACCTATTTAAGCAAGAGTATTCTAAAAGCGTAAGTTTCTTTCTTATTAGAAGCTTTTAGACTTTTCTGTTCGAAAATATATCTTCTGCGTTGCTCAAAGCTATTTGTCAATCCAAACTTTCTCAAATTTTACCGGAAGTTCAATATAATTAAATTTTATTTAAGTTATACCTTGACTTTTATCATGCACCAAATTTTTGGTAGAGTTATTTATTCGATCTGAAAGACGAACTTAGTAACTTTTTCCACAGAATACACAGACCATTTATAGGACTGTTATAGAAGAAATATGATAATATATTATGATGCAGCAATTTCAGGACCTTCGATTTTATTGATAATTTGAATTCGTATTTTTAACTGGCCAGGTCTATTTTCGCAACAGTGGGATGCATTTGGCGTGCAGGTCTGTGATGTCGCAACGTTGTTCGAGGGGTGCATGTCTGCGAGACGTTGGCGTGTGCTGACAGTCATAAGTTAACCACCAGCTACGTCAGAGTTATGCTTACGAAATCAATTACAAACTAAGGATAAGTCCGAGAATCTCCGTTACCGTGTGTTAACGTGCGTGCCACGTTACCTCGTATATAGAGTTTACGGAATACTCACCTGTCAAAACTAACGTGATTAATTTTTTTAAACACAAAATTAGTGAAGTAAAAAATGTGCGGAAAGACGCCTTAAAATTTTTTTTGCGTGTGATAAAGTATTTTGAAAAGTGTTAAAAAATTGTTTGTGTTTAATGTTTCTCACTAGCGTACAAGAAGGCTTAATACTTCGAGGCCTCCACAATCTACCCACTTTCAAACTACCTGTTAAATGTTCACGAATCCATCCTCAGCAGGCCACCACCAATTTTTGTTTTAGTTTTAACAAAACTTCCTATTAACAGAAGTAAACTTGTTTTGAAATCATTAGCTATTTCATCTCCATTAAGTTTCTTTCAACCTGATCTAATTTGCTCCCCTTATTTCAAAAACTACAAAAAAAAAATCCCGCTTTCATTTCAACGGATAGCGACATGGCAATACAGCTTATTTGTCTGTCCTCTTATACTAATGTCTGAAAACTCCGATAATATGTAGTCAGGCATATTTCACAATAGGTGGGTCCATTAAAAAAAACATACATGTATTAGCATAAACGGGAAGGAGTGAAATGCCATGTCAAATGGTTATTTTAACTTTATGCCAGTACGAGTAAATATTGAGAAAAGAAGTTGTTAGAAGGCACATGTATCCGCGGCTCACCCGGAGTTAGAACCCGGCACGTCATGTCCTGAAGGTACCTCAGCAACTTCTACTACCGAGGCTGCCACTGTAGCTGTTTAACATCAAATTATTCTCCTTAAATACCAGCCACCAGTTCTGAGAGTTTAACAGCTGAATGAGAGCCACAACGACACTTGCACGAAGTCATGCAACTGATAAGAGAGAACCACAGATAACATACACGAGAAGATAGAAGTCGTAGTGGAAAGATAAGATAAGCGTCATATGAAGGTCATGGACTTAAAAATATATCGCAGCTGTCATCTCTTGTACACTGAAGAACCAAGAAAACTGGTATAGGCGTGCGTATGCAAATAGCAGAGTTATGGAACCAATAAGAGTAACGCGATGCGGTCGGCAGCTAGATCGGTTACTGCTGCTACAATGACAGGTTATCAAGATTTAAGTGAGTTTGAACGTGGTGTTATAGTCGGCGCACGAGAGATGGGACATAGCATTTCCGAGGTAGCGATAACATTTGGATGTTCGCGTACGACCATTTTTCGAGTGTACAGTGACTATCGGGAATCCGGTAAAACATCACACTTCGACATCGCCGCGGCCGGTAAAAGATCGTGAAAGAACGGGACAAACGACGACTGACGAGAATCATTAAACGTGACAGACGTGCAACTCTTTCTCAAATTGGCGCAGATTGGATTTGTGGACTGCCCTGCAGAATTCATGGTGTGAATTGCCTCCTGCATACCTTCAGACATTAGTCGAGTCCATGACACGTCGTCTTGCGGCACTTCTGCGTGCTCGGGGGGCCCTACACGATAATAGGCAGGTGTACCAGTTTTTTTGGCTCTTCAGTGTACATGGCTAAACGCGGGACCGCACAGTAGATGCAGTGTGCGTATGTGCTGCAGAGTGTTGAGGTTATGTTACAGCAAAATGAGAACCACTGAACCGATTTCGGTCAAACAAACTTTGTCATTTATGAATTATACACAAGCTCTACATGACCAAGAACATTCAAATTTCCAGTTGTACCAATTAACTTTCTGTTAATCCATATTTCATCCCTAAGCTCAAACGTCATTTTCTTACGAGAAAACAAAATAGGCCGATGAATAAATACTAATTACAGCAGTGTGATTAACAACACGATCTTATTATTCACGTAAAGTACATCGGAACATTCTAAGTGTGAATTGTGATGTTTATAAAGATGATAATACATGGTGTCGCAAGGTCGTTAGTGCAGAAGAGAGTTATATTATTTTGACATATATGTACAGATTCTGTCTACAGAATATAACAGCTAAAGCTCAAAGTTGACTTTTAGAGTTCCGTTTTTTTTTTTTCGTAAGCGCCATAATGCTGGCAACCCGGTTTAAGAGTTTGGCTGAAATGTATCACCGTGATATAACTTATTGGAATACAGTACAGGTACACGAAGCAGTTGTTAATCAGATAAGCTGTAATTCGTATTTATTCGACACCTGTTTTGTTTTCTCGTAAGAAGATGAATTTTGAACTTAGAGATGAAGTATGGATGTATAGGAAACTAATTAGTACAACTGGAAATTTGCATGTTCTTGGTCTGTAAAGCTTGTGTATAATGCCTAAATGACAATCAAGTTTATTTGACCGAAATCGGTTCAGTGGTTCTCATTTTGCACTAACATAACCTCAACCCACTACGGCATGTAATGCACAATAGCTAAATCTACCGTGCGGTGCCGCGATTAGCAATATATTAGAGATAACAACTTCGTTTGGCCTAACTTCGTTTGGCCTAACTTCGTTTGGCCTAACTTCGTTTGGCCTAAAACATATTGTTCATAATGAAGTGGTTATCATTTTAGAATCAACTGTTCTTTAGTGTGATGGAAGTGTATTCAATTTAACACAAGCGATAAAAGAATTTCAACAGTAACTTTGTTTCAAATAGCTGTTAGGATTGTTACTCAAGAGGGCGTGCTGTTCTGTAGCCACTAGTTTCTGGTTTTTTCATTATTCTTTGGTAGAAATAGTTACACTGTTACAAAATAATTTCACTGTCTGTCAACAGAGGTCATTTAAGTACGATTTTTGGGTGAACTAATGGAACGCTGATAAGCAGCACATAGTCTGTAGGATGTTAATTAAGCTTAAAAATTACCACCAGGCGGTTAACCACGTAAAGAAAATCAACTGTAATTAACGGTATTATTTTTCGAAATATATATTTTAAAAAATGTCGGGAAGGACAAGATGTGCATGCCATAACCGTGGTCACGCGACAGATTGTATTTTTCGTAATCCTACCCGCATTCGCATATTACTGATGAGATTATTAAACCAAATCCCGTGTCAACATTCTCTTTTGCACTAGAAATATTATGTCTGTTTGGGGGCCCCATTCGTACGCTGCAAAGCGAGCACACAGCTCACGTGAAATACTGGTGAATTACGAGGACCAAGAATTTGGCCAGCCAATCGGGTGACCTATCACGTCGGTGATAGGTCTAATGAACTCTAACGAACCGAGGGGTCCGTCGTCGTACAGTTAACACGAGGACACACTAGCTGTGCGTATCGTTTCGCACATGCAGAACAAATCGTGGACACTTAAGAGTGATCTTTACATCTGCAGGAGTAAGTATGCAACACGCATTAACCCCATTTACTCTAATGTTAATATATTTTTTGAGTTTTTTTTTTTGGCAAAACCATATACGCCGCCGCCTGAAATGCGGTATCAAATTAAAGGTATTTATCCAATAATAATGCATATAACAAGTATATTGTAATATTCGAAGTGAGATTTTATTAAAAGTAAGGTTATTGATAAAGAACACGACCTCAAATGAACTGGACACGCTGTACTGGACCAAAATACTATTTGGCTATTCTATGCAGCATCTTCAATGTTTTCTGCGTCGAAATGTGTTATGATATTGTACCTGACGTGTAAAGTACTTCTGAAAAATACAAAATCCTGCAAGGAGATAGGACACTTTTTTCCTGGGCTCAAAGGCCATCTCTGCTCATGGTTAAAAGGACGCACAGCAGGGGGTGACAGGTGAATTCACACTCAAGAGATCTTACCTTTAGAGGGCTCGGGGAAATCCGTAGTCTTCGAGCATTGCCTCTCGTTGAAAGATGAACTCTGTACGAAATCGAACATCATAACAAAACCGGACTGCAAGCGCAACGTAAACTAAGTTTGAATTTTTTTTAAATATTTTATTAACACACTGTGTTTAGAGATGTGCAGCATAACTGAGTGCGTTATTGTGTGCGTGCGTCTACATCAATGGTATGGAAAAATTAAAATGATGCAAAATATCTTTGAATTTAAAAATGGCGAAGAAAAACGTAAGTAAACATCTATCACGGCTCTTCTTGCGATGCAATAGCAATATGAATCGCATATTGTTTTGATGGTGCAGTAAACAATTTTGCTCGTACAAAAATATTAAAATTACTATAACTTGAAAACTTTAAACTTCTTCAAAAGAATAAAAAGCGATCAGTTTGTCGCTGTTCGTATCGTTCTTACATGTGCGAGAAATACACACTGTAAACCATTTCAGCAAAGTTAACCTTACACGTTAAAAATTGGATTTTCAGTGTAATAAATAAGGGCAGAAGGGTGTTTTTTTTAATGACAACGTACATTTCAAAACTTTCCGCAAAAAAAAAAAACACGACAAATATGTCGCTGTTCGTACTGAGGCAAGAAATACACACTGTAAATATTTTAAGCGAGGTTCAACTTACAAATACACTTAGGCGACAAAAGTCATGGGATACCTCCTAATATCGTGTCGGGCCTCCTTTTGCCTGGCAAAGTGCAGCAACTCGACGTAGCATGGTCTCAACAAGTCGTTGGAAGTCCCCGGCAGAAATATCGAGCCATGCTGCCTCTATAGACGTCCATAATTGAGAAAGTGTTGCCGGTGCAGGATTCTGTGTACGAACTGACCTCTCGATGATGTCCCATAAATGTTCGATGGGATTCATGTCGGGCGAACTTGGTGGCCAAATCATTCGCTGGAATTGTCCAGAGTGTTCTTCAAATCAATCGCGAACAGTTGTGACCCGGTGTCATGGCGCATTGTCATCCATAAAAAGTCCACTGTTGTTTGGGTAAAAGAAGTCCATGAATGGCTGCAAGTGGTTTCCAAGTAGCTGAACATAACCCTTTCCAGTCAATGATCGGTTCAGTTGGACCAGAGGACCCAGTCCATTCCATGTAAAAACAGCCCACACCATTATGGAGCCACCACCAGCTTGCACAGTTCCTTGTTGACAACTTGGGTCCATGGATTCGTGGGGTCTGCGCCACACTCGAACCCTACCTTCAGCTCTTACCAACTGAAATCGGGACTCATCTGACCAAGTCACGGTTTTCCAATCGTCTAGGGTCCAACTGATATGGTCACGAGCCCAGGAGAGGCGCTGCAGGCGATGTCGTGCTGTTAGTAAAGACACTCGAGTCGGTCTTCTGCTGGCATAGCCCAGTACAGCCAAAGTTCGCCACACTGTCCTAACGGACACGTACGTCGTACGTCCCACATTGATTCCTGCGGTTATTTCACGCGGTGTTGCTTGTCTGTTAACTCTTACCATTCTGCGCACACGTTGTTGGTCTCGGTCATTAAGTGCAGGCGGTCGGCCACTGCGTTGTGCATGGTGGGAGGTTATGCCTGAAATTAGGTATTTTCGGCACACTCTTTACACCATGGATCTCGGAATGTTGAATTCCCTAGCCATTTTCGAAATGGAATGTCCCATGCGTCTAGCTCCAACTACCATTCCGCGTTCAAAGTCTGCTAATTCCCATCGTGCGGCCATAATCACGTCATAAACCTTTTCACATGGATCACTTACAAATGAAAGCCCAACCAATGCACTGCCCATTTATACATTTTGTATGCGATACTGCTGCCATCTGTATATTTGCATATTGCTATCCCATGACTTTTGTCACCTCAGTGTAAAAATCCTTGAAATTTCAATATAATAAACTCGTGTAAAAAAAAGAGTGTTTCATACTATGCGCATAAAATAAATTCTAACAGTCGTTTCGAAATATATTATTTACAAAACACAATAACTTAAAGTTTGTAATTCCTAATCGAAATTCTTGAATAAATGTTGTCCTATGACAATCCTTGGACGATTGCATCAATAAAATCACTCGTATCTACAACTGATACGAAGTAATTTATTTGCAGACTCATTCAATTAATACAACACAACAAAAACCAACCAACAAAATTAAACGTCAGAACGTAAATACGTACTTAGCCAGTCGTGCTTCATGGCCGACTATTAAGGAAACTGGCGGACCATGGAACAGTCAACCAATCAACACATGCCGATAGTATATTTCACTCGAGAAGACGCACTAGACAGGCACCTACATCGAACTACGCTTGTTGGCATGTGCAAAAACCAAAATAATTAACTGTAAACATAATATTCTGACAACACCAACAAGGTACTCACTCAAACATGACGAAAGAGAGCTCAATGACGTTTTCCGTGTTGAAAACGTTTCACATTACATGATCTCTAGTTTCTTAAAATGTTTTTAAGGTCCATGATATACAGTCCAAAAATATTGTGCATTACTCGAAAAAAGTAATTTAAATGTAAATCTGTTAAAAAAATTTGTCAGATGACTGCACGTATCGTAATTTAAGTACTATAATGTGTAATCTAATTATGCAGGCCCAGTGCATTTTGCAATAAAGCATCTTTAAAAAACGACAATATTCATGCCATAAACCTAAAGAAATAAAGCCAAAAGCCATTTCTCATGAGACTATAATTTTATTTTTCAAGTACATATTTCACAACGTAAATATGCACTGTTCTTGTATTTTGAAGGAGTATTCGAATATTGTTAATAAAACGAACATAATTTGTTAAAAAAAATACTTAGGTAAACCATATTTGTTCTGTACTGTCAATGAAATAAAATAATTTAAGTCACAAGTTTGTTGGGAATTTTTTCAGTTCATAAATACATATTCGAAAATGTTAACCATACTATTTGCAATTTGATTGCATACTAATCCTTAATTTTAATTATGCTTAATGTTTTACCTTCAGTTTGTTGATCACTGACTGCTGCCTACAAAGAAAACTTCACGGTTAATTGCTGATAGACGACAGTCTTAATTTAGTAATTATTACTTAATTGTATGAGATATGACCCGTGATTTTACATAGACATTCATTCAAGTGATGTTTTGGTAATGAACACTTGGAAGAGAGAAGAATAGTATGAAGCTCGAAAATCCCAGTTTGTGTTTAGCATGTTGTAGACCTGTCAACCCTCCAACAGCACAAGGGAGTCGGCCTTCTTAACCAGTCGCGGATTTCTAAACACGCTAGCCAACAAGGTAAAGATGACTCTTAACACGTCACATACAACTGCAGCTTGAATCGGGGACCCGAATATGGCATATTTAGAACGAAGACAAATAAAATAAGACGAGAACAAAGGATGTAAAAAGGAGAGGAGCACTTAGCTGCGCAACGCCTCAATGTTTACACTTTAGATGCATCACATATTTTCAGCTGTATTCAAATCTTCCTACTGTATGTTAAAGAGGACAACCCCTCTTTGTTAATTTATAACGACAAGGAAATTGATTATGCATACAGCTGGAATCTTTCATAAAAAAAAATAATACAGTCCATGTAGTATTTTTACCTGAACTCTGAATACATATCTAGAGTTGCTTATACGAAGATGTAGGTGCTTATATTCAACATTTAACTTATATTTAATGCAAATAACATAATAAAGTCAGTAATTTAAGGAAACAGTAAATTCCTATTCTGCTTATTTTTGACGCTTTAGATAAGCTGCCCCTTTATAACACCCGCGCATCACATTATATACAACATTACTGAACCCAACCGTGTGCCTAGTCTGTGAAACTGGTATTGCCAGATTGTTGCATATACAGTAGTATGACTTATGTAACGTTCGCGTATATATTTGTGTCCTCCCGATATCCTTTATTTTCTCACGCTTTCTCATTCCTTCTTACCAGATGTCCCACTTCACGCTCTTGCTTTTCATGTGGAGTGTTTTCTCCGTTATATCCCTCCCAGTTCCCCGGGGTTTTTTCCATGCTCTCCCTCCTGCGTGTGGAAGGTTTACTCGATCTATCCCACCCAGGTCGCCGCCAGGACGCCATGCTATCCCACCCAGGTCGCCGCCAGGACGCCATGCTATCCCACCCAGGTCGCCGCCAGGACGCCATGCTATCCCACCCAGGTCGCCGCCAGGACGCCATGCTATCCCACCCAGGTCGCCGCCAGGACGCCATGCTATCCCACCCAGGTCGCCGCCAGGACGCCATGCTATCCCACCCAGGTCGCCGCCAGGACGCCATGCTATCCCACCCAGGTCGCCGCCAGGACGCCATGCTATCCCACCCAGGTCGCCGCCAGGACGCCATGCTATCCCACCCAGGTCGCCGCCAGGACGCCATGCTATCCNGGGGGGTTGCCTCAGAGTTCTCCCAGTCTCCTTCCTACCTCTTTCGTCCGTTATCGATGTCCCGACTTCACGCTCTTGAACTACGTGTGGGGGGAGGTTTTTCCGTGCTATCCCTCCCAAAGTCCCGGGGTTCTCTCTGTGCTATTCCTCCCGGCTCCCCGCCAGGACACCAGGTTCTATCCTTTGGGAGTCCTCCTGGTCTCCTTCCTGCATCTCGTCCGTCGGTTCTCTCCCCCACGCCTCCCACGTCCTACCCCTCCTGCCCTTCTACATCAACCTAAGGCGAAGCGGACTGTACACATTACCTCACTGCGCGGGCCGGGACGTGGCCAGCACTCGCGCGCGCGCAGGAAACATTTTCGTTCTGTAACAAGTAGTTTATTAATTAGCCACTTACGCAGCAGCAACAGCAGTGTTGTCGCTCTCGCTCTCACCACCCTCGCACTTTTCCGTCCGCATGGCATAACCATGCGGACCGTCCCAGACTTTGGACTGGGGCAGTACACTACGCTAACAAAAACACCACCGCAATTTGTTTTTTCCTTATACGCAAACAAGTCGTGTACATGTTTGAGTATAAGGAAAAATAAACACCAGTGACGCCGAAAGCATGATGTACAGGCGGCAGTTGACCTGTACTCTCATTACTTGCTGGTTCAATAATATTCGTTTTTAATCTTCTATGGTGATGTTATTTTGTACGACGCTCTAGCTCGCTTCACTACTTTATCCTTACACTTATAAGCATACAGCTTCGCTCTCAGCGCGACAAACTCAATCATATAATTGCCTTCGCACTCATCCTTGAATTTGCCAATCGCCCTTGTGTTGGCGGGCGAGTAATCCGTGTCCTCATTACATCGTAGTGGAAGCGGTACATGAGAGTCCTCGACAGGTCAAGTGCAGTGAAGCCAGCGTAGATGGGCTTATCAAATACGATATGTTCATGATCTAATTTTACAAGAGATAGAGATTTGTCTTATATTGTTCGGCATTTGAAAGCTGGTTTGACGATAAGCTTCTTCGCATGCGGTTCGGTGAATACGAGTTCCATGTACTGACGTTTACGCTTATTCTCATGAGCTTACCGTAAGTAGCATTGTTCATTAGCTTGTAAAAGTCATCGTGGCTGCCTGACGTTTCTCCGTATTCAGTTCAATGTAAGGCTTCAGCCACGCCTTCTGGTTGAATTGTAGGACGCGATGTATAGCCTTAACCCATGACCCAATGCTTCCTTGAGATTAACATAATGTAAAATATAATTCTTCTTTGTCTCAAGCGTGGTAATGAGCTTGGTTTGTTTGGACCCCGGGGAATACTTGATCACCGGCAGGAACGGAAGGTTTTTGTGGTCTTCATGGAGTGTGGTAGAGTACTCTACATTCACCTCCAGTATATAGTCAACATCTCCATCATCCTGCACAGAGATAACATCGATATCTGTACCGGTCCATTTGAAACTGCCGTATGGCAGCAGCAGGGACATTGACCGTCTGTACAAGTTATTTGCGTCTACATACTGGAGGTAGGTAAATGGCCTGCTGGCATCATACGTGGCAGGAACATCCTTGTTGTTCGCCACCATGTGACGCTTGATGCACTGGGCCACCCCTCCCTGGATACCAGCCGCGATAAACAGGTGGATGTCAGTCGACATGGAGGTTTAACTCCAGCTGCGTCTTGCAAAACATTTCGTCGAACGAGAATCTGAGGGAACTAAAATAGCAAAGTGGATAAACATAGCCCCCGGAAGTTTTCGAAGATGTAGCCAAGTATCAATAAGTCCGTCTGTAAATACAGCTCTGCGTAATTTTTCAGTGTACGACACCCAAACGTCACCCAGACCGTTTGCGCATGATGGTACTCCTCTTCGGTGATGCCGCATCTGGTGAGGCGGTTGTGGAATGCATCGATGCCCGGCAGCTGTGGCTCGTCGAGCTTCCCCACCAGTCGACATAGTCGTAGAGGAACACTCCTTTCTGAGTCACCAACTCGAGGTGACCGGGGTTGAAGAAGGCTGCTGCAGTTTTAAATTCGGCCGATGGTAGGTTCTGCGCAAGCATTGCGAGGCTGGTAGACTAAATGTATCAATAAATTGAATGGTAAATTTATCGCCCAAAATTTTACTGAAGGTGATAAGTTTTTCTTCTGTGTGCGGGATAATAAATATGCCCTGCTTATCGTAGCCAAGCTGCTTAATAATAAAATGTGCTTCATACATCAAGTTATGGAAGAGGATTGGCAGTGTCTTGGGGCGGCGGTGAGCTTGTTACAGTTATTACATGCTGCCTCGATAAAGATGCCGGTGAAATTATCGTGGTCGTGCACCTTGCAGTTATCGCGGATGAAGGGGCCAGAACAGTGGCAGCAGGTGGTGGTCAGAGTGAAGCCAGTCCATTCTCCAGAAGTCAGTGTTCGCATAGACTCAGACTGGCTATATATTTTTACTTCACTGAATTGCCAATCCTCACGATTTTCTCCATAAAGCACTTCGACGTGTCTACCCCGGTGTCTACCCAGGCACGTCTGGACCGGCACCAGCATGGCTTCAAAGTCTGCGTACACGACTACAGACACCTTATCGAAGTCATGATAATTCTGGAACATGAGCGCAGGGGGTTTACCATTCTTCCCCGGCTAGGACATGTTGGCATGGTCTGGAGCATGTTACAGTACCTCCTGTGCAAAGCCAGCATCTCAGCACCTGTAAGCTCCGTCACTCGTGGTTGATTATCGTACCCCTTGAGACAGAGTTTGCAAATATTGATGGCGTGTTCATGGCCAGTCACCTGCGAACTTACCAGGCGGGAGAAGTCTGCTATGTAGCAATAATGTGAGTTTGTATCTTCCGTCTTCATAATGAATAGATCAAAGTGGTGAGCTAGTTCTTCCTTCGATACTCGTATTGGGATCACCTTACCAACGTCGTCATGCACGTAGATGTTCACGGAGACCCCTGGATTGGACCTCTCGAACATGGGTATTTGACGCAGATGGGCTGGTAACTCTAGGCTACTAAAGTTCAATTTTGTCTCAAGATCATGGTAGCACTCGTTGATGCGTCCAGGATTCACACGCTCCACATAGCGGGCCAGGATCGCCTATTTGAAGCACTGCTGGTCCCGATTTTGTGGGTTAATAATTTCCTTCTTGGCTTCAATGTGTGCAGGCAGGGCGATGTAGGAGAAAGCTCTCAGCGGGTCAAGCTTGTTGATACGCAGCTGAAGCCTTTTCACGGAGGTGAGGGTCCAGTTACTTCCCTTCCCCATATACTCGACCTCCTCCTGGCATATCTTAGGAATGGTGGCCGACACGGCATCTTCAATGTCGCCAGCATTGAAGAGGGGCACGTTCTTAGTCTTGAAGGCACAGTGTGTGGTACACATATTTGAAGTTGGACCTGAAGCACTGGTTTATTACAAAAATGGAGAACATATAATATGCAACACTGAGTGCCTGTATGTGTAACGGAACAAAGATGTGCAAACACCACAACATCTGTTGCTGTCATCCAATTAATTCATGAAAGTTATCACGATTACTACCTTTATTTAGAACTTATTTCGATGGCGTGGTAGCATTATTGGAATTTATATGATGGATTATCAATCCGCATGTCACATTAAAAAAAAAAGACACCTTGTGTAAATACCCTAGGTCTCGCCGTTTTCGAGGAATTCGTGTTGTAATTTAAAAATAACACGTACAAATACCTGGCAGGTAGGCAACAAGCAAATAACGCAGTAGTAACCTGTCATTGTGACTGTCAAAAGAAGGGGAAAATTTCAGAAAGAGGTATATTACAGGGGCACTGGAAAATGATTTCAGTTACAACGAGAACTTACTCATAACTAACTAGCTGTGCCCGCGGCTCCGCTCGCGTGGACTACAGAATTATTCTATAGGTATTGGGAATAAGGTTTATTTATATATACCGATAAGTGTAGAAGTACTTTATCACTTATTATTATTTTATGTAATTTGTTGGAATTGCTGGCAAAAGTTGAAACGACTTACTTTGTACCCTTCAAATGATCCCTAAGTCATTTGAATTTTGTAGGGATAAAAGTTTAGGTATGCGTTACTATGTTTGCGATAGATTGCGAAATCACAGGAGAATCAGAGTAACGTCAAGCAGAACATTGAGAGATTCGTTCAAATGCCGCGTCTACGATAGCGATTTTTTTTTCTAGATTTCGCTCATTTTTCAATCTTCCTGTACGCTTCCCCTTTGAAACTCTTCACCTTAGTTTTGAAAGCATTAACAGAAAGCACTGGGCATTACGGCCAATATTGTAGTGCTGTCGGAACAGATGGTGTGCAATCATGTAACTGTCGCGGGTCATTTTGACTAATTGGTATACACTTGTGAACATAACAGCGATCGCAGCCGAACCCAACAGAGTTTAGCCAGACTTCGATGAGGTTTAAAGTCGCCCGTTATTCTGGTCCACTCTGTTTATTATATATGAAAACTCAATTGTTATAACCAGAAACTACAATAAACTAGTACCGCACAGTTTTCACATTCCTGTGAGAACGTTGGTGCGTTATCACGTACTGCCAACGTCTGTTCAGTCAAATTTTATTTGTCTAAAAGGTTTCTGTAATATATCTTTGAACTAGGTAAAATATTTTATTTTCAAAGCGTCAAATGCATTTTTATTAGAAGCCTAGAATACTATGATTAAATAATATTTGTTTATGAACTCGCTATGCAAGGGTAAAAATGTATGGTAAAACATAAACAGTTTAACGTTACGAAAAAATGTTTATGCGAAACATTTATGAGTGCGTGATATTTATATTACTGGCAAGATCTAAGACTATAAAGCTCTGTCTAAAATGAAAAGCCGTATTCTATAGGCATGGTGCTTGCTTGTAATCTTTAAACTTCTGAACAATTTATCACCAGATATGAACAGAGACCATCCCATCCCTAATCATAGTTTCATTATTACACCCATATTTCCTAACCGGTCACCATATTCTGCACTGCTAGCCCAAATCATCGTCCCACATATTACATAACTCTGAGTGGCCAAAGATCACGATCACCAAGATAAGTTATTAATAATCATAACATCGGAAAACTTTCTTGAAATTCTTTATCATTGATAAACGCACGTGATTGTAATTTGTTGCTAAAATTTACCATATACGTTTATTAAAATTCGTGTTTTAATAAACAGGCGAAACTTGTACAGTAAGTGATCGTAATTGTGCTCTAGGCCCACTGTTTGCAGCTGGGGCCGTAGTTGGAGTAGCGACTAGAACTCTCGCCCTTCACGAAGGGATCATTCACCGGACTTCGGTATTCCATCGCTGCTCCATATCCACCTCGTTTCACCCTCGTCGGTTCTCAAGACTTCGATGTTGCATTGTTTTCCAGATTTATCTTCTCTCAGTTTATTGTTATTTAGATTTACGCCTGTCGACTGGTCCACTGTTTGTTTAAAAAGTGTTCGCCATTTTGTCCTGTCTACACCTTCTTGCTTTAGGTCTTCGAATTGCATCTTCCTTCCCTGCACGAGACTATCGCCATCTAAGATGATTAAAAAAAGAATTTTCAATTACTTTTAATTGAGTAAGTTTAAAGCATTATTAATTAATCATCTGCAACTGTAAATTCCTCCCCATACGGAGTTTAAATTTGCAAACGTTTTATGTTTCTGTCGATCTGTATAAGCTGCGTTTATACCAAAATGACCTGCACCAAAGAGTTACTGAATGACGAGTAAAACTGCAGCTTCTCGTATCTCGAGGAGTGTCAAAAACCGCGTTTGTTTGTTCTTTTACATCCTAAATTCAAAATTTCAGTCGTGATTTCGGCACTTTCTTGTAGCTATCGCCTTAGCACTTTATATCTATGTAGTGGATAGCTCATTATTAGTGGGCCACAAGATCTTGATCGATTGCACGACAGCAGTCGCGGCGTCGTAGACTGGTTCACGCAGTCATCCCTGTATTTTCGCGCCTTCAGTGACGAGCTACATGGACGCCCCTCCGTGGTCAGGCAACAAGTGGATAAACATAGCGTAAACTTTCAATAAACTCACGACCACCACAACACGCTGCAGCCTAGCCAACCGACACTTCTAGTACAAGCAACTGCAAATAATCCTAATTATTCTTCGATATATACATTTGACTAAAAAGCAATATTGGTTACGCGTACGTGTTTAAGGTTTTTTATTTAATTATTATCAGTGTTTAATAACTCCCTTCAGGGAAGCACAGGTTAGCTCTGCCCAACCACGGTCTTATTTCCCGGTCACGTGGTTAAACCAAATGAAACACCTATCTCGCATGGTTTGCTTTTTTGGGGCAGACTGACTCAAGCATTCCCGTTTTCTACTACTCTCCTTCCGTGCTGCTGCTAATTTATTGCTTTTAATACAAAGTATGTTATTAGACTTTATGCTTGAGAGATAACACATGCAAATGAGAATGGCGATCCCTAAACTATCTGAACACTATAAAAAATGTATAATTGTATTGAAATATTTTACTAAAAATAAAATGATACGACCTAATTATTCCGCCTGTTATATTATAAGTAATTGTAGATAGTAAACATTCAAAAGCTTTGGAGGTATTCAAATGAAAATCCTTTGGTAGATCTTCGTGTTTGTTTATTCAAGATATATATAGTTTCTTGTTTAAGAGACGTGCCATATACCAATGCATTAGATTTTATTTAATGTTTATGTCGTTATAAATGTTTTAATTTAACTTACCGTGATGGTAGATCCCCGGACTTAGTGGAGAAATCCGGCAAGCCCTCCTGGCATCTGTTGTTTCGTTGTTCTCATATTTGCAGTAGCCAAACAGAATCATTACAGCTACAACGTAAGGGATTACTAGTATAAAAAACTTTCCCTCGCACAAAATTATGTACAAAGATTCTTTTAGAAATGCTGCAAGTCGTGAAGACTTCGTTTCGCCTAACTGCGAATGGCCAAACGGCGTTTATCCTAACTGCGTTAAGCCTAACTTCGTTTACCCTAATTTAGTTTAGCCTAACTGCGTTTGTCCTAATTTAGTTTAGCCTAACTGCGAATAGCCAAACGGCGTTAAGCCTAACTTCGTTTACCCTAATTTAGTTTAGCCTAACTGCGAATAGCCAAACGGCGTTTAGCCTAACTTCTTTTACCCTAAAATGTCAATTTTCGAAGATTCTTGACAGAAACTGCGTTTGTCACCATGAATTCTCAGTTCTACCAATCTTGTAATTGACCTACAATGGAAGTGACAGTATAATATGAAAATTTTACATCTACAAGAAGAGTTATAAATAATATTTATGACAGTTTATTGCCCCTATTCATCAACCAGTTTCTGGGTATCCAGTTTTACTTTATTTAATTTATAATTCTAATACAAGGAAAGTTACTTGATTTAAAAAAAAAATATGTGGAGTCGTAAGGCATAAGAGTGTTTCTTTTCTCTGTATTTTTAGATAAATATCAAATTGCGTATAGCACGTATTTATAAAGGATTTTTAATTTAAATTCAAATAATCTAACTGAAAAGTAAAGTATTCTGCCAGTTGTATAATGCGAGTCAAGTACTGCTTAATATCTAAAGCGAAGGTATAAATCAGGTACGGTATTGGCATAGAGACTGCCGACAGAATATAGTAACTATGAAACTTCTTTAGAAAAGCACGAAAATAGTTCGTCGGTAGAGCATTTTCCCACCGGTGGTCTTCTTTGCTGATTTGTTTCTCAAATTAATCCCTTCTTTAGCACTTTAATATTCATGCTAAGCTTCTATAAACGTCCTGATGAACACGTTGTTATGATTTTGATATTTTGTGGACAATTATCCTTAACGGGGATATAGGGGCGTAACAAGTTATTTATAAGAGTTATGTAATGGACACTATATAAAATAGGTTTATTTAACATTAAGGTTGTACAATACAATTTCAATATAAATATGATTGAATATGAACGGGGAGAGTTATGCAAATATACTGAAATATAAAATTATATTATTTTATAAAGATTTAACCAGCCACGTTCTGAGTAAAGCATAGTTGGAGAGTCCCCACCTTGTTCATGATTCTGGGGGCTGATTAAGATGGAGCAAGTCGACGGCCGGACACACCCATCTTCAGTGGTCTTCTCGTTCCAATGGCCCGACGACAAAAGACACCGCCCACGGGCTACACTGTCCTATATCGGCTGCGTTGTCCCCGTTTACTGGTCAGTGGAGGGGTTTCTGTAGTTTGCGATTTCATAACTAATTTCAGCGATCACGGCCCGTGTCCTGGATAAATAAGTGAAGGTGTGATCAGGCAGGCCGCTCCGCTAAGGGCATGACCACAACTCGTAACAACGTTCCTGAATTACGTCACCTTTCACAGGCAGTGCGTTACACCGATGGAACTGTCCTTGAACAAGGGCAGCGATAAGCAGTATTCACCTGTGCTTGAAGGTTGTAAGTTTTTCGCGACACTTTCGAAACCAACATTTGAACAAAAAAAAAAGCCCTAGCCTAACACGTTTTAATTCTAACTTAATGATATGAATGAAACCAGTAAAGTTGACAGGGAAGTTTAACTAACTCCATTTCTCAACGGCGTCGTAGACAAACGGCACATTTTAAATTGTAGGCATTGAATTTAATTTGAATGTCTTTCATTTTGTTTTATGCGCGGTGATGTTATTTTACATGTCGGAAGGATGCAAAACGGACAGTAAAATAGATCGTATGCAGGGCTGTCAAACGTGCTGAATTAACAGCGAACAGCCTATGCATGTTTTCGACATATGTTTGCCACACGCCTACCTCGCTCTCGTACACCACCTGCTATATTATTGTGACGCCACTCATGCCTTGGTGATGCATGAGGGTCACAAAATGAGAGAAGAAGCTAGGAGTAAATTGAGCGAGTGAAGACATTCGGGCGGCCCTTAACAGCGAGGTATTTAGAGCCGATGAGGGTGGTTGAGGTGAGCATGGAGCAGTGCCGGAACTAAAGGTCGGGGGAAACGGGAGATCCCCGAGAAAACCCGCCCACCAGCGACATCGTCCAGCACGATTCCCACGTGAAAAAATCCGGGAGTGACCCGGCCGGAGATTGAACACGGTTCGCCTTCGGCTAGGAGTATAGAAACAGCTCCAAAAACGCGCAGTAAATATATTACGGCTTTGGTTAGTTTACTGCATAATTCAGGTGCGCGCTACAAAATGAACAGAACATTGAAAAGACACCAAATAATTTTACCAAAGAACAAACAGGCGATGCTTTCGTGCGCGTAATAATTATTTGGTTTGGGTGCACCTTCATGTTTAGGGTAGTAACGTAAGTTATCTTTTAGATAATAAAATGATTCCCGTCCTGAGTTTCGGGGTCCAAGTCTCTTATGTGCATTTTCAATCACCGCTAATATTCAGATATTTGTTGAGCCAGCTATCTCGGAACCTGACAGCTGATGAGTGAATAATCTCTCTTGCCAGCATTAACAAGAGATCTGAAACTTATTCACTCGCTAGTTGGGATTTTTAATTATAGATGCTGCACTACAAAGCTGTCGCACATATATAATTTAGCTTTGTAAACATCTGTAACTTCTATCATGTGTATAATAATGAGCGTGTCCTCAATAAAAATGTCTGAGAAAAAAATACGAAACTTTTATATCTTGAAACTCTTTCCACTGTTTCAGTATTGGTCGTAAAATAGTACTAACAAATTCATTTCAAAAAATTAAGGCATTTATTTTAATATTTATCAAGCGACAGTTTGAATTTCTTTAAAAGTATTCAGTAGTGGGCGCTTCTTGCTCTGCTACAGGAATAAATCATTTTAATTTCCGGCATCTGTCAGTTGACAGCATTATCGATTCTCCGCTTAATACGTGCAAATTCCGATAGTTACAGATATTGCTCCTATCTTGAACACAGATTTAAATAACATTCCACCGTTTAAAAGGTCCGCTCAAATTTCGATTCTGTGACGATTACAGAAATCACATTACATATTAAAGTTATTATAAAACGTTCTTGCTGTTCCCAACGAACGAGTAATGCATCGAATAAGTACTGTAGACGTTTTAACACATTTATGTGCTTAAAATTTTTTTTTTTACCACAATAAGGGTTTACGAGCTACTGCGAATAATGTAATTCGGTGCTTAAGAAAAGTTGAATGATTTTAGAGTCACGTTTAATCAAAAGTAATTGTTTGCAAATAATGTAAAACTTCAAAACAGCTAAATCAAAGATAAATGAAGACAATTTTTTTTTTTAACTGTCGAAAAGTTTCTGACCGCCGAAAATTTAATGAATATCGCAAATAATTGTCATGCCTTAATTTATAAAACGATCCGCTGCACATTTTCCGAGTCATTGCAACATGACAGGAAAATATATAATATTCAGTTTAGTTGTTATGGAGATGATGTATTATTGTTAAGAAAATTGGTTCAGACGTGGTGAAATACTTTTTATCAAATGATTCAAAGTTTTTGCACTTCTTGTACCTGAACGTGGCACAATACGTGTAAGAATGGCACATTAAATTATTTGCAAACAAAATTATTCCTGCTAAAGTTCACTTGCAGCTCGTCTGGAACAATGAGAGCAGGTGGTTACGTGCAAGTGCGCACGCCGTAATTGCGACGGTAAAATTTGAATATCCTTGTGCGATTCCACGTTCCCTTCACCCGAACAAATATTTGTGGCGAGGAGTATTGTTTACAGCCGTCAGAACTGTGTTATCGCGTCTTTGCCTCGTTTATCACACTACAGCTGGTTTATCGCACCCTGCCACTCGACCTAGAACAACGCAAAATGGCGTCTAGCTTCTTTGTCTGATAAATAATACTACCAGAGCTTTCTGGTTTTCATTATATATCGTTTGCAGCCTTTGGCATTGTTTTTATTGAGTATTCTACAAGGAGACGCGTACACTACGTTATACTGCACCATAATCGAAATGCTGTAAGCTACTTGATTTATCACATACTACTTCAAGTTAGAAATGTTTAGAACAGTGTAATAAAAATAAAGATACCTGAAATAAAAATAATTGCTACAAGTAGATCGTTTATCAGCTGACGTAATGTTTGCTTTAGTTGGTTAGCTGCGTATAATGCAAACTTGAGCACGGCGACGTTGCACAAAAAAATAAATATCCGCACAAAAAAAATATATTTCGTGTTGCTTTTGTTTAATTTTCTTAAATATTTTTTGTGTGTGAAACTTTTAATTTTTGGATACCGTCAAATAACAACCGTCGCAAATACATTCCGTATTTTTTTGCCAATTCCTTGCAGTGCAGACAATTTTCAAGCACTTTTCCTTTATCAATAAAAACACATTAATAAGCAAAATTAGTTTTAATAAAAGTTTAAGCGTACTTGGGTTCTGAAAATCAAACAATTGATGTAATCTCTCCAGGTGACCATAAAGCGCCGTTTACAAAGGAATGAATAGAAGCGAACGCCTGTGAACGAGAACAAGCGAACAATTCGCACGTGTTTGCCACCATTCGCTCCCGTTTGATTCGTTCGGAGTTGTTAGCCCTGGTGTAAACGAGGCGCGAACACCGAACAGGAGCGAACATGCAACAACATGTTGCGATGAAAGACTCACGATGAACGGAGATTAGAGCGGTTTCGGCGGCTCTTAACGAGGTCTTGAGTGTGACAGCGAACCGATCCTGCTGGACGAACACGGACGACGAGTTCCTGTTAGCGCTCACATATAGTGTATTCACGGTTTCTTCACAGTTTTTGAACCATACATTTGAAAAATTACCCCATGTATAAATTTGGTTGTTTCCAAAATGCCATGTATCACAAACGTTTTATTCTTCTGTTAACATGATTGCAACTAATTTTTGGTTAAATTTAACTTTTACTTATATTTTATTTATAAATTATAACAAAACATTTATAATTAAAATGAATAAAAACGGGGAGAAAATAGGGTGTGTTGGCCTTAGTAATCAATAGTTCTTAGGCCAAATGTTATTGCACTGAGCAAGCAGGAATGCGGAGCGCTGTCCCTTTGGTGTAATTTTCTAGATTTGGCCAAACTTTGTTTGCACGAGGCGGAGGAATATCCTGGACGTAGACCTTTAGCAGGCGTTCAGGAAATTCGGAAGTTGCCGCGAATGGAATATACCGTTTACACCCGTGAGAATGCTCGGTTCATTTACGCTCGTTAGCAAATGTTCGCTTCTGTTTGCTCCGATGTAAACTGCTTTTCGCGTGGAAGACATCGCAACAGCCATTTTCTAAAGGACGATTAGTTCCCAGAACTTTTTCCAAGCCTGCGTGAGAGAGCGCATTTTTCAAACCTTCAGTTGTGAAGCCGGGAAGAGGGGGATTGTCTGCTCGCGGTTAACTGAGCACTTTTGAATTCGACCTTTAAAAAATTTCACTGCTCCTATCTGAATATATTTTAACGGGCACATTGGCTAGCATGCGGCCAGGAAAGTTGGTAACGAGGGAGGAAAAGTAGTTGCGTAAATAAACGTTGAACTGAAAAATGTTAGGTACACATTTGTGAATAATAAACTAATTTTTTATAAGGAAATGAGTAAGACTCGACGCGTGAATAAAGTTATGTTAGACGGGCGTACGAGCAGATCTTGAGCAGGGCTAGACTGAGGGTGAGTGGCTGACCTGTGTCGGAGCAAGGGCGCCACGAAGCCCATGGGCAAGCTGAACCTCCTGGTGCGGGGCACTTTGGGCGTGTCGGTGACCGAGACAGCGCGCGGCAACCCCCTGGGCGCCGGACCGCCCTTGCCCACCATCACAACCTGGACGAGGATCACCTCTTCTGCTAGCACCAGCCCGAGGACGCCGCCGCGAGCGCGCGCATGCCGAGGACCGCCCGACGGCGCTACTCGTCGACGAGTCTACCTGGCGCCGCCGGCAGGCTCCACGTGGCGCCGGCGAGTTCACGGTACTCTCGAGGCACAACGCCGCGACGCTTGAACGGCTCGTCGACCGCCCGCACTGCTTGCCGCGATCACGGCGAACATCTACCAAGATAATAACAAAACGTGCTTACATACGGCGGGCTGAGAGATAACACCGCGTGTTGCGTCACCTCTGCCACCTTGGCCGCTCCGTGCCGCGGCGTACAAGAGTGGCACACGCACTTCTCAGCCTGTGTTGGTACGGTGCTGGCAAAACACAACTTCACCTAATGTGTGTATACGAATTATATACACTTCCATGCATTTATTCTATACACATATGTGAAAAAATCAATTTAATGTATACGCTAAACGTTTAAATAATTGCAGTTATTTTTTTATATACATCGGCATTGATTGATGGGGAGGATAGGTTTATTTAAAAGCGTACGTTCAGTCGGCTGCAAATGATACGATGGAACGAGTTTGATTATCGCGTAGATGTTGTTCGGGCCGCTCGTGGTGGTCACATTAAACATTTATGAATGTATGGTAAACAAACTTCACAGTTCCACGGTTCATTTGATTGGTCAACCAAGGTTGTAGGTTGTTTGGTTTTGATATTATAGATCTTCAAAGTTGGGGTATTCTTTTATACACAGCCTGTATAGTTGATGAGAAATAAATTTTCTCTTGGAGGAATACTTATCTTCGGAAGCAGCCATTACGAAGAAAAATTCTGTTTGATATATTGGACAGAAACATACTTTGTTATAACCATCATCGTAACAGACATACAAGTCAAAACAGGAAACAATGAAAATGTTTGCCTGGCTATTTTACAACTGATGATTCCCACAAGCTCACTTTTTACAGTGTATTGGGATTAGCGTTCTAAAACTTACATAGGCTATTTCTGTAAGTTTAAGACATGGATTATACAAATATTAAAGTTTATACTATTTGACTTTTTTTTTTTTTTTTGTGCTGAGTACTTTCTTCATACTATCATCTAGTAGCCTGTAAATGGAACTCTGAGGAGAATTTCATCGTGAATGGAAAATGTTCCAAAAGGAGGTATGATATTCAGCAAATATTACAAACTGATCTAAGATTTATGTTTGTATCTCGCAAACCAAGTATTTGTGCCTGCGTTATTTCATTTTGGCCTGTGAATAAAGTACCAGTGAATTTTGGAACATGTTGTAGCCTAACGCACGAGGTGAAGAATACATGTAGCGGCGATAAGTATTAATTGTAGATAGTACAGAGAACGTCACGAATTGTCAAAATGTCCGAGTTATCACCCGCCTTAGTATTCGATGGATGTGGGACGTACATAGTTTAGGAACGTTTAAGATATCGGCCCAGGTGCCTTGGCTTTTCATACCCATGACAATAATTAACATAAAATAGTTGCGCTAGGAGATTTCTATGCACTTTTAGTACCCTCGCTACCATCAAGTGGCGTCCTCATATCAAGAGAAGCCGATTGTGCCATCTTAGGCCCTACTTGCAGGTTAGGTAATTTATTCTCGCATTCTTACACCGTCGGGGGCTAATACCAGAGTTCCTTCACGAATAAATTCGAAGGTAATGAGTAGTGTATATATGGGCCTGCGGGAACAATGTCTTTTAAATGAGAGCGGCGGTTTATGCGGCTGAGGATCGTTTCTTCGGCAGACTTGGGGTTTCGGATCGTCTCGGAGGTGCTCGGAAGGCCTCGGAAGATCTGGTGACCCCTACTTCGGCTCAACTCAGGATTGCAGGCCTACCCGAAGGAGCTCAGCGGTTACGACCAACAAACCCTTCAAGCATATATGTATGTTTCTGGTAGCCATATTACTTTTATAAGCAGAGGGTATGCCAATTCTAAAAATCAATGTTTAGTATCCTATTTTCAAAATTCATTTTTAATTTTTAAAAAAATTTATTTATTTTTTATATTGTACCGAAATTATACATAGAATATTGCAGAAACATGCAAAAGACTCAACTACATTTCCATTCCCCTCTCTTGAAGACTAATTAATACACGATTCTAAAATCTGCAAATTATTCACTGCCTTGACTGTTATGTAGGTATAAGTATGCTACTCAGAATTTTTTTTATGTATGTATGTGTGACCAATTCACGCCCTTCATACGAGTAGCAACCATCTGACCAAGTCATGTTATAATCATAGTATGGATCAGCATCTAACAATACTTTTATATACCTACTTGGCATTAATTGAAATACTAATAGTGCTAGGTCCTTGAGTCTTGGAATGTACGATGGTGATAGACAGTCTTATCTCCCATGCTCTTCTCGAACAGCGATACATGCCAATCCTTCGATCAATCCCAATCCTCCGCAATCAGCTCCGCAATATTTTCATCAATCTTTCACAATCTTTCCATCACTGTTTCGCAATCTTTCCATTAATCGTTCCCAATATTTCCATCAATATTTCGCAATCCTCACCAATCAGCTCCACACGCTACGCAATTTTTGCCAATCTTCACCAATATTCCAATCTTTCCATCTTTACATTAATCTTTTGCAAGCTTTCGTCCAATCTTTCAATCAATCATCAATACATATTCAATCCATGGGTTTGTCATCTGTCGCCCATTCATATATATTTTTAAAAAATTATTCCATAACTGTCTCCAAAATTCGTACATGTATGCAGTCCACTATTCATGCTTTTTTTTCCCTAAAGTCTTCATTAATATTCTGTTTGCGGATCGTTACCTTAATAGTTGAGAGCTCATAGCATCACTTCAAAGTTGTGAAGGATAAAAGGATACGAGAGACAAAAAAATAAAGAAGAAAACAATTATTTTATAATAATAATTTATTATAATTTTAGTAATTAGTTCATCACATCAAGCGATATAACACCTTCCCTTTAGTTGTCGATTGATTGAAGTTATCTCGTTAATGTGCGAGAAATCTCCACCTTGAAAAGTAACGCAATGATTGAGTCTAACAACAAGTTCATTCGGGTCTTCGGGAAGTAGGTAGCCGGTATTCTCAGCGTCTTCTGCCTTCTTCATGTCGCTTGTTGTTGCAAATGTGGTAGACGGTGTATCAGTGCATTAAGAAATTCGCCATCGTCTTCAGCTCCATCACTGTCGTCAGTCATCATCAGTGCAGTCTTCATGATCGTCTTCACCTCCTGTTTCATCCTCAATACCAAGTTTACTTTTCTTTGTAGGAGTCGCACGGTCAACATCAGTATTTAGAGCCGACAACCGTTTATTTTGAAGTTCGTCGACTTCGCGCGAAAGTCTTGCAAGTATACATTCCAGACAAACCGACTCTACTGCACTCATTCCGTCTTTAGCATTAACTGTCTCATCATTACCGCTTGATGAATCAGTACCCAACCAAGCAGCATCGGGTATTGACGACATCACTCGCTGGCTCCCAGTAGACGAACCCTTGCAGTTCTCGATGTGTTCCTTCAATGTATCGTATTGCATAAACTGCACGGGACCAATATCGTAATTCTTCATCTTGCAAAAAGGACTCCTCGTACAGGTGATTCTTTCATGTGGACGGGCATTTTGATCGAAGGTCGAAGGTAAAAACCCGATCGCAGAATCGACACAGTCGGAAATCAGGCAGCGATGATGCAGGTCGCGGCTCCGTGTTCGTTGAGGTCAAAGGCAGGACTTCGTATTCACAATTCATCTTCACTGTATAGCGAAAGAATGCTTTCAAATCGATGTTAACTTCTAAACGTCTCAACATCAACTAAGGTATCAGCGTGCGTCAGCGCTCTATATATACACTGAAGAGCCAAAAAAACTGGTACACCTGCATAATATCGCGTAGGACCCCCCGAGCACGCAGAAGTGACGCAAGACGACGTGGCATGGACTCGACTAATGTCTGAAGGTATTCAGGAGGCAATCCACACCATAAAACCTGCAGGGAAGTCCACAAATCCAATCTGCGCCAATTTGAGAAAGGGTTGCACATCTGTCACGTTTAATGATTTTCGTCAGTCGTCGTTTGTCCCGTTTTTTCACGATATTTTTCCGGCTGCGGCGATGTCGAAGATGTGATGTTTTACCGGATTCCCGATATTCACGGTACACTCGTGAAATGGCTGTACGCGAACATCCTAATGTTATCGCTACCTCGGAGATGCTATGTCCCATCTCTCGTGCGTTGACTATAACACCACGTTCAAACTCACTTACATCTTGATAACCTGCCATTGTAGCAGCAGTAACCGATCTAGCTGCCGACCGCATCGCGTTACTGTGATTGGTTCCATACCCCTTTTATTTGCATACGCACGCCTATACCAGTTTTTTTTTTTTTTGGCTCTTCAGTGTACTTTCTCCCATCACTCAGAAAAAGCCATCCGGTATTTCCTAAGTCCACGAGAACATTAATATTTTTTTATGGTTTCAGGCTTAAAACTCAGGTCAGAGTCCTAAGCCCTGCCTACCCAAGGTATATTGCTTAAAAGTTTGATCAAATTGCGCATGAATAATAATGTACGAACTGTGCCAATAAGCTTGGTAAACTCGCGCCATTTATCGATTTGCACACCTCGTTTACCCCTATATTAATTATTCTTCTAAAACTTACATTTCGCTTTTATCATATATTCCTCCCATCACTGAGTTAATTCGCCAAATATCGCCAAATCACCGATACCTATACCGGATGCCTAAAACTTACATTTCCTCTTTATTCTTCATCCCTAAAGCAGTCTCCGAAACACTGAACAAAATTACCAAATTTTTTCTATGTCAGAGAAAAAATTATTTTTAATAGTTTCGGGCTTCGAACTGGAGACCCTACACCTTAAATCGCCTTTGGAGATTGCTTAAATGTATATATTATACACGTATAAGCACGCGAAAAGACAGTAAATCACAATCAAAGTACGTTAAAAATGATCCGAAAATCAGGTCTGTATTCGAACTGCGGACCTCTTATCGCAAACACTGATTTTTATAAGCGATGCCTAAACTTACATTTCGCCTTTATTACACATTCTTAAAACATTCTCCCATCACGGAGTGAAAACAGCAGATTCTAAGTCCGATAGAAAATTATTATTTCTAGTTTTGGGATACGAACTGACGGCCCCACGACATGCCTAACAGATGGATATTGCCTAACTGTATATATTAGGTGAACGTAATCAGTCAGAAATTCGCTCACGAACCTCGTTTATAAGTTTTGGAAACTCAGGTCTTTAACCGAATTGCTATCATCTTATTTCATTCAGACACTCAGATTTTATCGCGTTTCACCCGCATTATATATTCCTGAAACATTCTCCAACCACTGAGTGAAAACAGCAGATTTTTTTCTTAGTCCGATAGAAAATTAATATTTTTATGGTTTCAGGTCTCGAACTGGAAGCCCTTCGACGTGCTTAAACGATGGGTACTGCTTAAATATTTATATCGGGAGCATTTGAATTCATAATCAGTCAGAAATTAGCATACAAGTATGGCTCAAAATGATCCAATGCACAGGTTGGCAATTGAAATGTGGACACTATATCAGCTTTATTCTTCGTCCAAAATTTGTCTAACAGCCTATATTATATGTTTCATACACCATACATTAATACAGAATTTATTCCAGCATTTTTCAGTAAGTGTCACTTAAGTGATTCTTCCATGGAAAACAGTAGTCTATAAATGGGACGTTTGGTACAGATATCAAGGTATTTTTTACTTTTTTTAAAATAAAATAATAATTTTTACTGAAATGCATTTTTTTTTAAATATTGGTTACATGTTGGCATGGGGACAGGGTACGGGAGGTAGGTCGAGGGGGGTTGTGGTAGGTGTGGTGAGAAGTAAGGTAGGGATCCAACATGGCTGCCCCAGGCCACCGGCAGCCTATGATGTCATCGCAGGCGAGTAATCCTAAAATCTGAATCATGAATCCTGTGCCAAACTTCCCATTTATATACTACTGTTTGCTTTTTAACAAGAACTATGGAGGATGACCATGGACTAACTGATGGTTCTATCACATCTAGATGCTTCATTTCCTTCAGAATTCCCTCAACTGCCTCGTGCGAAGCCAGTGGAAGTCGTCTTGGTGGCTGCTTTATGGGCCTGGCGTATCCTGAATTAATGTGGCGGCAAATCACGTTTGCCCTCCGACATGACTGGAAACGGATTTTCCAGACCGCTGTTTCTCAAGGTATGCAAATCGTATTCACGAGAAACTACGATAGAGGAGTGCGCTGGACTTTGCTACAGTGCCGCGTCAAGTAAAATTCTAGGGTCGCCACGTTAAGTCCCATAGTTCCAACGGTACGACGGGAACACAGCACCTGAGTCCACAACTTGGCGCAGGGAGGCGATGTCGCTTTACATGCATCTGCCGGAGTCACCTGTAGCACTGAATCGATTTTTCCACCCTCCCTCCCTCCCTCTTTCTCTCTTTCTCTCTTCTCTCTCTCTCTCACACACATACACAGTATACACACACAAACACAAACACACCCCTTACTAGAGAGCAGCTTGATAAGAACCAATTAAAATAAATGTGGCCTTTTTTTGTAACTCGGGCGTAGTGGCCAGGACTGGAATGAGGTCGAATTTCTTTGACAACAGATCCTCAGCACTGCATTAGTAAAACCGGACATATATTTATTTTTTTTACTTACGCATGATGGGAAAACACTACCAGATCCTAATTTTACTACTGTGATTTCACGACTTTTGTATGTAATTAAATACAGATTAAAATTATCAGCAACTGCTGATTGATTGCTTTGACCTTTCCGGCAAGCTTTTATTAGAAGAACAGCCTGCGAGTGCAAAAGTGGACTAACGTGGCAGAGAAGCTATCACGAAAATCTTGCCATACGTCACGTTCGTAGCACGCTGCTACCACCGCAGCGTCGCATTCCGAGTTTCTTTTGACAAATTAATATTTTATGCTGACTTCCGGTCCCCAACTCCACTGCACCAGCGGAACAGGTAAGACGGAGAAGTGAGACATAAGAATATCAGATCACTGTTTTCACAACCACCATCCCTTCTGCAACGAATTTTTGTACCGAAAGACAAAACCACAGCTTAACCTGAATAGCAGAAAGCTGTTAATATACATTTAAAAAATCTCAATTTGAATTTAAGTGTAACAACAATGAAGACAGGCATTTAGAATTTATTTTCAATGAAAGTATAACAAATGATGATCAATACTGCATACATTTTGCAGTATCCGAAAGGCGTCAAAAATATTATAATATAAACTCTAGATAGAGATGACAATACAGCGCAAGCAAAAAATTAACGTGCTCTGGGCAGAATTAAGTTTATATCTGTTTTAAAACAATTTAGTATTTGCAGAGCAATACGTCTCACAAAATATTTATTTATTATATTCATCAATATTAGGTCTAACACAAATTATAAATAACATTGTGAATTTAAAACTTAAAGGTTTAACGTTTTAAAAATTACCAGTGTTATGTTACTCTGAACTCGTTTACGTCCAATTCTGAAACAGCTCGCACTTTCATTAAAATACCTTTTACAAATTAAATATGTACAAAAAAATTCATTACTCGTAATATTTCACTTGGGGTGTAGAGGAATGCAATGGTAGGTAATACGAGCAATTTATAACATACGGTTATTACACTACTGGCGTATATCACATAACTAATTTCGTTTCGCCACTTACGTTGTGATAGCTACAGGAAACTATGGCACGATGCAAACCCTTACTACGATAAGTCACCAGTTTGTCTATAATTTACGGGCACGTCTGTAGTTACGTCCATTCTTGGACTTAGTAAACGGTGTGTGCTGTTTCAAGATTTCGGAGTTTCGACATTCAGGAGTTGCACTCCCGTAGAGTTCATTTAACACGTGCTTGTGAATTTAGTTCAGTTATAATATCACAGTGAATTTTAATCTTCAGGGTCACGCTCGTTATTTTCTCGTATGTCACTTATGCCAACACTTTTCTCAGTCGCGTATTTCCATTCATTGCCTACAGAGAGTCCTATTTACCTACGACTGGTCTGTGCAGATAAATGGCCCTCTTAAATTCATTAAGTCTTCCTGATCGTAGCAAGTAAGGCTCTACCCAATTGCACAGTTTCGTTCTCTGATTGCCGCTTTCTTCCTTCTTTATATATACTGTACGTACTCATATCCAACATCGAGAACAAGTCTACGCAGGGCGAAACAGGAGAAATTTAGAAACGATTCATGAATATCAACTTCAGCTGAAATTACTATATAAGCATGAAAAAATATAAGAGTGTGAACAAGAACGCCATAACTCTGTGCGATGCTATCAGAAATTCGTTTTCTGGATAATAATTTTTCTTTTTGGTTTTACTTTTCTTTGCGTTGTTAAAGTACTCCATCGTCTTCGTTCCTCTCTAATGATGGAATTTCGGAACAGCCTATTGCCAAATTCGCTTCCCTCACAAGTGCCCAACATGCAGAAAACTGCCGCTAGTCGTTGCCTCGCTTGCAGCATAACACGTACCCCTTCTTTTGCGTCGTTTGTAGTAACAACTGATGTTGAAAAGGAGCAATTAAGCGTATATTAACATGTCTTCAGGTTTTCACAAAACCACGTTATTGGTTTGACCACCTCACAGTACAACATATCGTCACACCACTGAACTGACTCAGACTGGTTGGGTGAGAAATCTGCTGAGCAGGAAACTTCCTCAGTAGACGAAATTATTTTTATCTGTTCATTTCCATTGTTACTATGAAGAGGAGAGGATCACACTCCAGCTAAGCTAAACAGGTTCATTACTGTTGAGACAGTAACTTGCAAGAAACCCTCTACTTGTTTCGAAATTCCAAGTGTCCTCGCAAAGATAAACACGTATTTTTGATGCCGTAAAATTATACTTAATTAAACCGTCGTGGTAGCATCTCTTTAAAAAATAAGCAATTCTTTGTAGACATTTTTCTTGCTTTCACCTCTCATCAAACTAAAGAAACGAGCATGTTCGCTGCTGAGTAATTTTTCGATTTTTAATTTTAAAGATAAATGATTTTTAAATTTAATGACAATGCTGTTACAATACGTATTTCTGTAATTATTTAAATGAATCGTATCAATTGCAGAAAATAACTTTAGCATTTGCAAATATGTGTTGTCCAGTTTGTTGCCTTTCGCTCATTAGTGCATGCTTTTTTTTAGCTCTTAGGTTCTTCTTTTGTTTCTAGATCTTCGTCGTTCATTTTTTGATATCCTTTTTATTTTCTTTTAGTTTGTTTTATTCTTCGGCTTATTTACGGCACTGGGTGTACAGGCTATCTGAATATTTATAATAATTTAAAAACATACGCACCTCGGAAGCGAAAATATTTATTTTTGTCCCTCAAGCTGCGACACATAGTGGAAGTCAAAATAATTGATATTTTAATCATAAAGATTCTAATTCTTATTTAGTATGGTTTAAGTAGTTCTGCTATATAGCGACTTGTACTAAGTCAAATTATTTCAGTCGCAAAAATGTTAATTTTTATGATTATATTCACAGCTTGAAAATTGTTTAAGAAATATGGGAATCTTACATGAACTAGTTGTTTATGTCCAATGAGTAACTAGCTTACGCCCAAAGTTTGCATATTAATATATTAGGATATTTGGCATAAGCTCACGCCGAAACAAGGACAACCCTAATTTAAAAAAAAGTGTAGTGGAAATATGGAGTAAATTCGTATCACATTGCAAACTGCAACGTAAACTTAAGATACTCTACGATACTTTACTTTTCTATTCATATTACGTTCCCCATAAATTATGCGGCTATCACGTAAAATCTAATTGGTTATTTTTCCCTAAGTCCATCGGTATTTCGCTTAATCAGAAACAGAAACAGTGGGCGTAGGGCGTTGGCTACTTCTGAGGAAGTCGGGAATGCACTGAAGCTATTGTAAACTAGTGACACATGGCAGTTATTGTACAAAATTAATAATATTAAGGCGGAGAGAAATATTCAGACATTTATTTACTATAATCCTAACGATCTTATGATGTTCCAGCCTAATTCTAAATTTTATTTTAGACATTTCCATTAATAAATCAGGAAAATTTGAAAATTTAACGTTTTTAATAGTAAGTCACAACGTGGTTTCTAATCTAAGAGTAATGTGGCCTTTGTTGCTCTTTATTTCCACTATAAATGGGCACGATCCACCGCGTTTTAACTTAAGAATACTTTCATGATCAGAATGACAGCGATATTTATATTGTTAAAAGTATTCATCCCAATAAATCAAATTAAGCACGAGGCTCTTGCATTTTATAGGCCCTTGCACAGGACGTGCAAAACACCACATGGTCGTTTATTGATCATGTCGTCTCGTTATCTTATTTGCGAATATTCCTGTTATTCTGTTTTAGCGGTAGACTATTTTTTAAGTTAGTAAACTGTAGGTGTTATGACGTAAGCGCAATCATGTTGGCGTGTTCAAAATTTTTCAGCAGACTCTGCGATGTTGTCCCCATGTCTTGCCAGTGCAGTTATATTACCACCAACGTACTTAAGGCTGCCCTGCACAGTCACGCGAAAAGGTCAAAAATAGGTTGGTTTTAGTTTAGGAATCAATAGAAGTAGATGGCAATAGCAGGTTCTGGTGCAAAGGGTTCAGGGTGATGCTCACCGCCACCATATTGGATGAAATGTGACCTTGACCTTTGTCCATCATTGTGGATGACATAACCACACCCATCTTGTATGACGTGACTTTCGTTTCACCTCATGCTCTGTCATTCCATGTCAACATCGGCCATATTTTTCTAGAATGTTTCAGTTCATGTTCTACCGTTTGACCTTCTCATCTCTTTGCATAATGCTCCATCATTCCTCATTGTCTCTCTCGACTGTTCTCTCTCTTCTCTCTCTATCATCATCTTTGTCACCAGAATATGCAACCAATGTGTCAACCAGCATGGGCATCGTCTGCTGTACAGGCTGCCATCTTGGTTCTATATCATCTGCTAGGTGGTGCCAGTATCGGCCGGCATCTTGGAAGTTTCTTTCACTGCCTACCAGGGGCTCCCTATTGGTTCCCCGACTGTCGACTATGCAGCGCTAGTGTTGCTTGATGTCATCGGGTGCTAGGAGCTGTGGAGCCTAAGGGCAATGACCATGAGTTGTATGCAGACACGTGTCTCTATCGACGTGATATGGTTTAATACAGTATAAAAAGCTGCGGAGGTAAGGAGCAGCAAACCACCAGACCTTGGATTAGTAGACAGATGCCCTAGTCGACTGAGCCACCCGGACACAGGTGCCAGAACAGGTCTAAATTACGTATGTATAAAAATAGCCATTGTATCATCATGGGTTAAAATATGGTAGGTTAAAAAATATAAGTGTGGATATTAATTTTTTTCTAAGAATGTTATAGTTATGAGGAAGGTATGTCTATTTGAGAAATAATATTATGTGCGCGATAAGTAAAAGTGTCATGACAATATGCGGCTGATGAATGTATGTGAAAATTAATTTGTACCTAAATGTTATATGTATGAGTTCGAGAGGAAGATGTTAGATATGGCCATTATGTTAACTATACAACAGTCATGTTGACAGGGCACAGAAAATGCATAATTTTATTAATAAGAGGTTAACTTTTAAACTTACAGACAAAAGTTTATCCAGTGCCCTGTCTATGGATTCGAATTTTCAAATATAATCTGATTATGATGTAACATCCAACAATTATACAACAAAGAATTTTATAAATAAAAGTTATGTAATTAATGTAATATATTTAATTTCACTTCTAAAACTTACAGAATTATTATGCTTAGCAATATGTCTGTGGATTATTATGTCCAAGACAGATATGTAGAATATGATGCCGCAACCATAAATTATGATAAGCATAATTTTATAAATATGTCATCTATTTAAATAATACATTATTAATTTGACTTACGTAGTATATCGAGCAGCACGTTTCCTAATTCGTATTTTCAAAGAAAATTCCGATATTATGACAGAAAACGAGACTGAGTCAGTGACCAGCACCATATTGAAGCGTAGAATTGTGTACATAAATATACCAAGTGTTATATATTTTCGGGCTCATGTTTTCGAGTCGAATGCTAATATGACACCATAAACTTTGATTATTCGTTTGTGTTCATTGCTATATAGACTTTATAGGGAAATGAAAGATCTTAGGTTTTTTTAAAAGTAAATGCATCATGATACCGAGCCACAAACACAGAACAGTAGTTGCCGTACTTCCGGTTGCGTTTTAAGTGCTTTATGTCTTCGTCGGACACGCACGAACTTATAGGCACAGCTGCACATCATACAAAGACTGCTGGATTTAGACACATGGAAATTGGAACATATCTAACCAGTAAAATTCTAACAAAGATGAAAATTGAATTATGACTTAAGCCTTTTCATAAGCATAATTTGCCACAATTTTCCATCCCTCGAGGTTATAGCCATAAAATTCAGATCAGAGCCATATGATCAATTATGCCTTAAGCTTCCTTATAAGCATAACTGACTACCTTTTTATATCCATTGAAACTATATTCATCAAATGTATTACATAGCTACTGCTCATGACCTAGATAAAAATGTTACTGCCCATTATTCACTAAGCCTTCTTATAAACATACATTGAAGCTAATAGACATAAAATTCATATCATAGATACCACTTGCGACCTAGATTAAGGTGATAGTGCAAGTTATGCATCAAGCCTTCTTATCATAGTTGGCCGCCATTTTCGAACCATTTAAGTTATAGCTGTCAAATATGTATCACAGGTACAGCTCCTGAAATAACTCAAGGTGATGTGGTCATATTGTATTAAACCTTCTTATAAGAATATGACAGCCATTCTACACACATTCAAGATGTAGTCAACATATTCACATCACAGATATTACGCCTGACTTCGATCAAGGTAATGTGGCTATAAAGCCATAAGCCTTTCATGAAAGCTTTTTTAAAGTGAACTATAGCACATGAGATATCTACAGCCATGTTTATTGGAAAGAAAATAACGAATAATATGTTAAGTACCCATGTGATTATAAAAAAGTTATGTATTAAAATTTTTTTAATACATATTGTGTGATGTATCTACAGTCCAGTATTCTTTGAAAAGAAATGCTAATATGAAGTCAGAGTTGCAGATTAATTGCCTAGCTATGACAGTTTCTACATTGTATTAAACAGGAATGCCTAAAATGTAGTAAAGAGATTTTCAATCAGAACTATAGCGCATGATGTGTCGTCGGTCGCGAATTTTTTCAAAACTTGTTCGAATACGATGTTATGTACAAATATATTTATAAATAAAATATTTTATCTATTTAATTCTTAAGTTTTTCAAACTTAGAGACCTAAATATACTGTGTTGTACATCTACTGGTGCAATATATTTAAGGCGAATGCAACTAAATAGGATCCAACGACTGCTGCCTATGTCCCGAAGCCATATTGGATTTTATAAGAATAACTATTACTGAAGGATTTAAAAGTATATATTGAAGCAGTCTATATGTGGACTCGTAGCACAAAAACAACTTGTCGCAATTGCATAAAATTTCATTATAGTAAACTTCTTTGCAGTCTTAGGTATTTTTACAACAGATATACCAATAAATGTGTCCGAACCACTGGACATTGCATTGTAAATGCGTATCTTATAAACACGCACTTTTTTTCATCACCCACCTTCTTTCTGTCCACCATATTGTGTCTGAAAACCATCTAGGGTCCTGGGTGAGGACCAGTGGTCATTTTGTGTTTGTCCGTAATCTAGGACATGGCACCTGGGGTGAGGACCAGTGGACTGGTGACCATATTGTATCTGTCCACCATCTTATATCTGCCCAAGCATATTGTGTCTGGAATCCATCTAGGACATGGTTCGCAGGTTTAGACCAGTGTACTGGCAGTCATACCGGGTCTGGTAAGCATCTAGGACATGGCACTTGGGTGTGGGCCAGTGGGATGGTGACCTAATAGTGTCTGGCCACCATCTTGTTTCTATTCAAGAATATTGTGTCTGGAAACCATCTAGGTTATGGGTCGCAGGTGTGGATCAGAGGACTAGCGACCACTTTTTGTCTGTCCAACATCTTGTTTCTGTCCACGAAATTGTCTCTGGCAGCCGTCTAGGACATGGGTCTCACGTGTGGACCAGTACTAAATATGTTGGCACAGTAGCATTATTGTCTTTGGGCAGTCTGTGAAGCTGTGCATGTAGTCGTACTCAACATAATCGATTTCACGTCGTCAGTGGCTTTCATCATCTTCAATCATACACGAACGTGGACTCCTACTGAGACTGACTCCTGGCGAGACGAGGAGTTACCACCACACAAAGTGCTTATAATTTACATCATTTGGAGCTAAATATGCAAACATCTAAAATATTTACACGGCAAAAGGGAAAAACCCGGAAACGAGAAAAAAAAAAAAAGTATTTTCTCTTAGTTATACTGAACGACATATTTTTTCGTGATTGTGATACACTGCACATAGAAATTCGTCCAGAATGTAAGTATATCAGATAATATATACACACTTTAGTAAATTTTTTTTTGCTGCGAAGCGGCTCTCGAAACTTCGTTGTTGTAGGCCACCCATGTTTTGGTTAAGTGAATGATCAATTATTATTTGTAAGTAATAATTATGTGCCTGTAATCGTCTGCAAAACACAGCACCGCGATTATCCCATTTTCGGTCTTGAAAAGCAGCTTGTGTCATTACAAATAATCGAGAACTTCTTTCTCTCGTCAAGAGGACATAGTGAAAATAATGGGATGCTGTTCTAGTGTTCAGAAAAACTTTTCTTCTTCCGCGACATATGGAAAGATCAAATCACTTGCAGCACTCGACAACGATACCGAGATTGCATACCTGCCTAATGAATTCCTTCTCGCATATGCACGACATGAACTACAATCTGTTTACGAACACATATCTGCAACAGTACAAAATCATAATTGATTTGTCGAATTAAGGATGAGTTTGAGCGTGTAAATATTATTATTATTTTTTCAAGTCTATAAAATAAAGTTAAAGTATACAAATAACTTCTGTGTTATTCGTTTATTTTTAACATTGCTTATATTAAGCTGTTCGACTAATCTGGGGTACATGTACATCGAATATGTTATTAATTTTAGCATCATACAGGATTAGTATAAAAAAAACCCCAACTTTGAAGGCCTATAATATCAAAACCAAACGATCTACAAAATTAATTGACCAGTCAAATGAACCGTGGAACCGTGAAGGTTGTTTAACATATTTTCATAAATGTTCACAGTGACCACCATGAGTGGCCCGAACGACTATACGCGATAATCAAATTCGTTCCACACTCTTGTCAGCATGTCAAAAAAAAAAAAACAGTTTTCAGCCATGTTGGAGAGAGTTAAAATAATATTTCCAATATACGTGATGTTTCGACTGGTCTGAAGTGTGTTTTCTTTTCGTAGATAAGCATTTTGGGCTTATCGGCATTTCAAACACTGCAACGCAGTTCAAGCGTGAGGTAGGCGGGCTTCTACAGGAACGGAAAACAGTACAGAGTTGCTTGCATCTGTAGTTTTATCAATTGGCTTTCAACGCCTGTAATGATATCCTAATGCTAGAGATATAATCAGTGAGAAATTCAGCTCCCGGGAATGCACAGTGCAGCCTTGGGAGGGGCCGTCGCAATGCTCCCTTATGAACAGACGTGATCTTGAGGCGTTTAAAAAAAATTACTAAGGGTTAACACCCCAGCGCTGTGAGTATCCGCAACTACAATCTATCGGCGATTAATTCGCACTTTTCAAAACAAACCTTTGAAATATCACCCCATATATGACGTGCTTCGTTGTTTCCTAAACATGTCATTTATCATAGCCTTTTATACTTGTATTAACGTAACAGTACCTTATTTGTTGATTAAGTTGAACTTTCACTTATATTTTGTTTATAAATTATAATATTTCATTCATAATTAACATTAATAAAGCCAAAGGGAAAAAAGGAGTGTTGGTAATACCTAGTAAAAAAATAGTTATTATGCAAAATATTATTAAACTGAGTGCGCACAAATGCGGCGCTTTGTTCTTTTGGTGTAATTTCATAGACGTGGTCAAAGTTTGTTTGCATGAGGCTGAGGAATATCTTGAAAGTGGAACTTCAGCAGGGTTCCAGAAATGTTCGAAGTAGCCGTGAATGGACTGTTATAACTTAGATTCAAATGAAATATCCTGTACGTGCGCATCTGAAACATTTGGTCGAAACGAAACTACGATAGAAATCTTTTGTGGCACTTACATTTCAAAAGTTTTTAAAGTAATTTCTTATTGGTTTGGTATTTTCAGTAAATTAATGTGCGACATCGTGGATGGTATTTTTATAAGGATACGAATGCCATACAAAGGCAATTGTATGAATAAAATTGCCAAGAAGAACAAATGGAATCGTCTCGTAAGTATACTGAAGAGCACGACATAACCAGTCATGTAAATAAAACTAGAGAATAAAATTTTTACTTCAGGTAAATTTCAAAAAAAAAAAAAAGTTTTTCACCTTTTAATCTATTTTAATACAATAACTACGCCAATTTTTAAGCTGTCAGTACAACATAAATTAAAACGTAAACCTATTTTTTTTTTCAAAAGAAAATTCCCTACCAGTTCACATTTCAAGAGAAAATTTCTTACTACAGCTACCGTAACTCTGAAGCTTGAATGCGTGTACTCCTACGAAAATTACACAAATCTAAATTAAACCTGTGCTATCTAGGCCTTAAAGGATATGGTTAAATGGGTACCAGATTTGCGAGTTACAAATACGTCTCGTTAGAGATAATTTAACTAAAATTTGGTCGAGAAATTTGAATCTGACAACGGCATTTCTTAAGTGTAGTTTGTTCTCTATGAAAGTACATAAAACGAACGCCATAAGATACGAGAATGGGAAGAAGCTAAAAGAACGAGGAAGATGGTAAAGGAAAAATTAAAGGAAATAATACGAGGGAGGTACAGCTCTGAGCGTCTCTTGGGATCCGCGTATAATACTTCCAAAAATCCTGCACCCGAGTGTTTATAATACTGACATTAATACTGCCTTGGCCAATATTCTTATACTCATGTCTATCTTGCTGACACGCTCATCCCTCCCTGCCCAAAACATTTTATCATGATTAAAGTCATGACTTCGTAATACAAGTCAGTTATGTTTTTCCGTGATCAAACATGCTCGATTTTATCCACTTATGTTGTACAACTGTCCCATGCGAGCACAGTAGCGCTTAATCCTTTGAGCATATGAACTAATACTTTCGTGTTTTCTTCAACTGAATGCATAATAAGAGCACTTCAGTGTCCACATTATTGTTCAACTGTAATAATCACCAAATCCCATAACTTTTTCGGATTTCATGCTAAATGTTTAAGTAACCTATTGCAGAGGACGGTAATACGAGGTTTAAATTCAGCGTTAACCTGAAATAGGCACGTTTCTGCGAGTTTTCACGTAGTTATTCAATGATAGACCAACATACATGTTCATTTTTAGCGTTATGAAGCAATTTACTATGCTGTTTGTAAGTAAATAAATACTTAACAGAAAACTATTCTTGAGTACAAACATTTTTGAAAGAGTAATACAGTTTGTATCTGTCGCATATAAGTAGTAAATATTTGTCGCAAGTATTTGATTTGAAGGAGGAAAATGCATTTGGCCTGCCATTGCATATCTACGTCTTTTTCAAGTTCGTTAAGGAAGAGAATCTATCCCGTTCGGACTGGTTCGCCTCTGGGCGCAGCTAGCACCAGCGCAACATCTGACGGGAGCTATTTACAGACGAAAATAACCTATTAACCAAATGGCATGTGTAAACGTCGGGGAAAGCTCCCTAGGCCGTAATAACACGGCTAGTTATGACTTGGTTGAGTGTGGGTGCGCGAAACACTGTTGCGTAACGTAACAAAGGGCCTCGGCGAAGAAGAGCGTGTTTGTGGCATAATGCGGCAATGCGTCACTGGCAGGGCGAGCTAATGCGGATGTCATTTATTCCGGAGACGGGAACCAAGCGGTATGATCCTGCTTGGGGAACAGTCACGTGACAGGCGACCCTTCTGCGTCAGGGTTTACAGCCGTCCGCGACGGCCATATATAGATGGGCATTTTTGCCAAAAAAAAAACAAAAACACACGAACGGTTGGCGGAATTGTTACCACGCTTCAATTTTTTTTTTTTCTCATTTTACGGAATAAATGCAGTTACTGTGCATTCAAATTAACAGACTAAGCAACTTATTAAAGTTTACATGAAGACGTGCGTTCTGTCGAGACTAAATACATACTGTTCTTGCATGAACGATCTATAAGTTTAACTTTCTCAAAAATTTCCAGATTGCGCGTATCTTAATATTTTTAACAGGTAAGTCCATAAGCATAAGATTTGTATTTTTTAAATATTTGTGTACAGGAAAGATTACATGGCAACAAAGTCAGGACAAGCTGCAAACACATTAGGCAGGAACAAGCGGGGAGGGAGCTTATCGCCAAAGTGACGTACTGCTCGTCCGCTAACTGCCCCACACACGCTGCCACAATTTGCGCGTTCACCGGTTCACCTTCAATAAACTGACGCCTGTTCTGTTGGCAACACCTACACAGATTCACTTCCAAGTTTGAGCTACGCACTTTATTTGACTGATCTAGTACTCACTGCGTAATGATTTTTTTTTGTTGACAAGAAAACCTCCTTGTGAAGAGTAGCTCATGCGTTATAACGAAACTCGTTTCATATAGACAACGAATCAAATACTTAGAAAAGAAAACAGAATGATGTTCTTTACACTACAACTACATTTGATAGATTTTAACTGCTTTGGTTACACTACCACAGTTGACTGACTGGCAGTCACGTGCACTGGCCGCATACCGTCGCTGTGGTGTACTACAGAAGACAGGTTGCACCACGGCGAGTTGCGCACGTGCGATACAGTGCAAGCATGGCGACGGCCTCAGTTGCGAAATGTAGTTGAATGCGAGCAGCGGAACGCGAGAATGTCGCAGTTTGAGCAACGGGTAAACGTCCATAGGCTGCAGTGCTGTGGTTGAGTGGCAGCAACGCTTTGCGCAGACGGGAGAAAAGTTTGGAGGAGGTGGATGGGGTTAAAGAAATTTCAGCCCCTTATGTATATCCCCCCNCCCCCCCCATGACACTAACACATTATTGCACGAAATATTTAAGTTACAAAGGCAACCGTAAATAATTAACAAGTTTGTTATTGCGTTTACACATACAAGTACTTGCCGTACTGCATATATTTAATAAAGTGGTTTCATTGTCATAGGTTCCAATTTGACATTAACCAGCTTCACAACATTGATCTTTTCCACGTGTGTAACAGGTAGTGGTTGCGAACGAAAATTGCCACTAATAAATATTATCTGTCTTTCTACACTAATTATTTCAATTCCCCCCTCTTCCCAACTTAAAAAAAAAAACGCTTATTTACAAATGATTGCACTGCCAATAAAGGTCGGTGACAAACGAGACGAACTGACCGCAAGATCGAAGAAGCTGCAATGTCGGTCCGTGCCAGTCACACCCAAACGGAAGGCGATCTCGCGGTAGCAGTAGGGATTAGCCATGGAACGTGCCACGAAATTCTGTTGGCTTTTCTGATCATGTCGCGTGTTATGTAGCACGGTGTGCCACGCATACTGACGCAGGACCAACGTGACGAGTGCATGACCATTTGCGGTGACCTGATCAGTAGTGATGACGAAGGTAGGGCGTTTCTCAACCAGATCACAACAGAGGACAAGACATAAAGAGTTCTTTTGTGCGATCCGCGCAACTGAAGCGACCTGGAAATCGCTATCACCGCCACGACGGGGAAAACCGCGACAAGACTGGTTGGAGATAAGGCGAGGCTTGAACTTTTCTTTGACTCGCTGGGCTTTGTTCACATGGAATTCATCCCACGAGGTGCAACTGCGAACAAGACGCACTACGCGGAGATTATTCGTCGTCTACGCGATGCAATTCGTCGTGAGCGTCCCGAGCTGTGGCGTAGGAAAACCTGGACGTCGCTACACGACAAAACCCTTGCACATCGCTCTGTGCTTGCCCAAGAGGAAGTGGGCAAGGTAGCAAGTAACCGTGTTGCCACGCCCACCATACTCACCTGATCCCGCACCATGCGATGTATCTCTCTTTCCCCGCTTGAAAGCACAGCTACGTGAGAGTAGATGTCATTCGGCCGATGAGACAATCGCTGCCACAAGAGAAGCCGCACAGGGTCTTCCTGCCAATATCTTTCAGCAGCGTATCCATCAGTTAAAGCAATGTTGACATAAGTGCTTAGCGACCGAAGGTAACTATTTTAAGGTACGATGTGCATCTGTGTAAGTGAAAGCCATGATTCGTGGCTGCCTACACTCGGGACGCCAGTCCACGAACTTATTGCCTGTACTACGTATGATGCAAACTAACAATGATCATTACTGCGGAAAATTTATCTAACTAGCAAGTGAAAAGCATTCCGATAGTACCGTGATTTTCATACTTTATGGAAACCCAAGTAACAAGAGTACGGTGTGTGGGCTACTCCTTGCACACCAGACTACACCATCGTCATGCTATAGGATATGCACGGTAATGTGAGCACTGTTGGAAGCCCTCTCATTTGTAATAATAGTCAACAAATGAATTTTATTTTAGCCTTAGACGTTAACTTCAGAGTGCAGTAGAATATACACACTGTATTTATTACTTACATGGCAATATTTATTTTAAAAGGTGGTTGGATAAAAAAAATCGCCGGGAGGAAAAAGTAACCAGAGCCTCAAAAGTGCTCACTTTACCGTGGACATCCTATACACAACTGAACACGTGATAACGTTGAGCGCCCTTAATGCAGGTCTCGCCACTTAAAAGCTAAAATTTGCCGTATTTGTATCATAACTTAAGCTTTAGGATAACTAATAATTTATAATTACAGAGATATTATAATTTATGAGTTTTCATATACTTTTTCACCTAATTGTAACTCTTTATTGTTTGGTAGTTTTAGAAATACGAGAACGTAGTAATATTTTAGATTTTGTATTCAGTATCTGTGCCAATTATACGGCAGCAGTTTAGCTGTCTTTTTATTTCGCGTCAGGTAAAAAGCTAAAGCTGAATGATTACATAATAAAAAATTTTATTCTTAAAAATTTTTGCAATAAATTAAATAATCCAACACAGCGGACGAGACCCAGTCTTAAGGGGCCCGCCTACCTGGCGTAATTTTCCGCGTTTGAGGCCGAGAAGCGCGGGAGCAATAAGGGCTACACTGTTACGCGCATCAATTGCGCCGTCACCACTAAGCGCGAGACTCTGTACGTGCAGTGTTCTCGCTGTGTTGCATGTACCTATGGGACTAAGCGGCGACCCTGTCATTTCATTGGCGTAAAGTCTGCAGCATGATTCAGTGCAGAGACCTCGAGTATTTTTGTATGTGAAGTAAATGACGCGTGCATTTTGAGATACAGCGCTTTGAAAAATAAAACGGTGATTAGCGATGTTGGAGTGCTCAGTGTTTCTATTGTGCGGGAAGTCTTCAAAGCACTTAACAGGCCTCGTCACTCTGAGGTGTGCTGTTTTCGTAGACCAGACTTCGAGTGTACGTTTAATAGTTTCTTGGAAAGCGTGTATTTTAAACGCACCACAACGCAGTTAAAGCACCTGGCAGGCGTATCTTATACACCGAATTCAAAGCACGTAGTGAGGGTTAAATTAAATTAATTGAACAGGCTTTACAAAGTCTTGGCTAATGTTTTTTAACAATTAGGAAGCAGCACCCACACATGTTAACTCTTCCAGACCAACAATTCATGGTTTCAGGCGTTGCAAGCAATACTTATGATGCGTGCTGTACGTAAGTCAGAACACCTGGTGCCCTTGAGCTTGCTTAAAGTCATTCAACGTGATCGTCTTGATCATTAAGAGGGTCATAGCGATGGTTATTCGTAAGCGTCTTCATTATGTGGAATTCCGTAAGCCATATCTTTATTGATATGTTTGTACAAAGATGCACGTTTGGCTACGCAGCGGGATGTGTTCTGAAATCAACAATCTGCTTGTTGAATTATAATTTTTTCCGTTATTACAGAATTCATTGTCACAATTTTTGTTCTAATAGTAAAATTTTAACTATATGCGAGATTTATTTCTTAAAACCTTCTCGAATAATACTTCTAAAATACACTTACTTCTCTCTATGGATGCAAGATTTCAGGTGGTACTATTTCATTTTGAGTATTACGAGATAGCAGCACTTACCCGTAGCAGAATCCGCCGCTTCGTAGTTACGTTAAAGCTAGAGTATCATTAGCGAATTATAAAATATACTAATTAAATGTATTCCAGGCACCATTCATTTGTGCGGAAATATAACAGAATATAATATTTCTCTTGTTTAGGGTGTTTTAAAACGTTTTTTTTTCTGTAAGACGTATTTGTAGAATAAACCTCAATACGCCGGCCATTTTCTTTCCACTTTCGTTCGTAAAGACACATTGTTGACTGCTATTTATATGAAGACAGTCACGAGGCATTCGAGAGACCATCGTGGAGACATATTGAGTTACAGAATACCATTTCGCGTCGTAAAGATAGTTAAGCGTAAATGTCTTCATATAAAGACAGTAAAAATTTAGACAATAGGGGCCCCCGTTTCGCGACCAACGTAGGCTATAGTAGTATGAACCACGCATAACTTACAACAGCAGCACGGTCACCCACATGCAATATCGTTGGGTATTGAGCCTCGCAGTGTACAGTCCCAGCCAGAAATAACATTCCTGTGCGTTGTGTATACAATTGTGTATACTGGGTTTGAATGGGTTTAAATACCTGGACGGTAAATACAGGATGTATCTAAAAGATAAGTCAAAACTGCGGGTGCATATTAAGGACGTGCGGAGAAGGCAGAAATGTCAGTGGACATACATCCGGAGATGTTCCTGTTTATCGCTAGAGCCGTTACCATGTACGATGAGACGCTGGGTCCCTGTTACGCGGAACGCCATTCAGGCTCGGTATAAGACAAACCTAGTCTGTGATAAACACACAGCAGTTCACTCGACCCAGTCAGTGCTCCGCACAGCAGACTGGTATGGTGCGATGGTGCCAGCACTGGTGAACTGCGTGGAGTTACTGCGCAATACCACAGAACACAACATATCCAGAGCTACAGACGGCGCTCGCATGCGCACTCCAACCTCGTACGTAAGGTGGGTTGTGCACCGCGTATACGATCGCCGATGTGAAATTACACATAACAGGTATCCAGTGCCTCTCACCGTACACGGCAACTGCTCTGGCAATAAACAGAAATATTTATGGACCCATGTCCAGTGGCATTACTGCCTCCTCGGCATCTCCTACGTACGTACCCAAAGTTTCGACGTGTATTTCGGATACATCCTGTACACGAAAGACAGGCAGGATCGGCTAAGCGTTAACGAGAGCAGTAAAGTACTCACCCATCGAGGAACGATGTGTCGATGACGACCCTTAGATCGCCGTGCTCGTCTTCATCTGCGGAGGGTGGATCCTCAACCACCAATGGTGCTGGGGGCCTGTGAACAGTAGTCGCATCAGCACTCCACATGTGAGAAAAATGTACGAGTGACGTGGGGCAGGGCAAATAAACACACACCTTTCGTGGCGCCCTATTGAGAAGAATATAGACCAGAAAAAAAAACCACGAAAACATTAAAGTAGGTAAGCATCTCTATACTGAATGGTCGTGCGCACTGGGTCATGCATTTCATGGACTCAGTTACGTAAATTAAACATGCTGACATACAAATCCTTGCAATTACAACCTTGTGGACTGTTCACTAATGCTGAAGTTCTGATCCTAGTAAAAAGTTTTCTTTTAATTGCTATTAAATTTCAGCTAAATTTTGAGAATGCTGCAAAACTGCAAATTTTTGTGAGTATAAATAAAATGTTCCTCCGAGGACAAGGGCTGGGAGTTGCGGATGAGCCGCCATCTTGTTTCCGCAGGCCAACTTGTTTTTTTTCACATAATGCTCTATCATTCTGTCTTATTTTTTCATGCTCTATCATTCCGTCTTATTTTCATGATCTGTCATTCCGAGTTGTTTTTTCATGCTCTAATTCCATCCTGTTTCTTCATACTCTGTCATTCCATCTTGTCTCTCTCATGCCATCTTGTCTACTTGTCTTTCCTTTCTTCCACCAGTTCTCTTTCGATGCCTTCTTCGCCCGCTGTCTACGTTGTTCCCTCGCCATGTGCTAGGGGTGCTGGTGTGTCATATTGTTTGCAGTAGTTCCTTCATTGCCTGTTAGGGGCGCTGGTGTGTCCGCAATCTTGTTTACAGTAGTTTAAGTCGTCGAGCAACAACCAGGGATGCTGTTATTTATTTTTTCGCAGAGCTCAAAATATCCTCTGGCATCGAACTGCAGGACCTTGTGGTCGCCAGCATGGTTGACGCCCTATTAGCGTGTATTTGCGGGGACGAATACATATTTCGTCATACTAATTCAAATGTGTAGTAATAATTTTATATACAAATTTTTTTACTTTCCCAGACCTATATAGAACAGCAATAATAATTTATTCATATAGTCATAGAAATGCAATAAGAATTTTTTCATAAAGTCATAATTTTTTAGGCATATTCTTTCGTTAGAAGTATTTCTTTTTAAATGTATGTTTTCTTTTAAAGTATTTATTTTTAAGTTTATTTTTCATTTTCAGTACCTATTTGTGATTTTTTCTTTTAAAAAATTAAGATGTACCTTAGAAATAAAACACACTTCTTATTACATTTTTTTTATTCATTTAGGTTATTGCAGTCGAGTTTGCGAGCATGCATCGACAGGTGGAGAGCAGTTGACCTTTTCAAATTAAAAAAAAAAATTCTGTACATGCATAGCAAGGCCTATGTTAGTATTATCACAGATCTGCACCTGCACGGTATCTGGTAACTGCTTCCAAAACGTTTTCACAATCTACATGATGTCAGATAGCCTAAGTCAGCATGCATAGGGAGAACTGTGTTACCATTTTCACAGGTTTGCACCTGCTTGGTGTCAGGCAATTGGAGATAACTAAAGATGGAAAAGACCACGAGTCAGCAGGATTCACGAGCAATAACTGTCCCGTCCAGAATGGTGGTGGAGTGGGGAGGACAGTGGGGAGGGGGAAGCTGATATAAAAGTGGAGGAGAAGGCTCGTAGTATTAGATATGACCTTACTTTTATCACATCATTTCTGTGTAGTTACATTTACTCCGATATTACTGTGGGCTACCGCGCAGTTCACTTCTGGATATCTGATATGCCAGAGCGAATACAAAACTGCGATAAACTTGAGCACTGGGTTACATGCAATGTGGAAGACCTTTTCTCTGTGGAACCAATGATTTGTGACTTCAGCGTCTGCCCGGTTTATCATCTTCCACCAGACAGCCAGCTGCCGACTATACTGCAAAGCTTATTGAGTGCAGCAAGAGATGAAACTGTGACTACATTCCGTGGTTCTAGCAGCATTGAATACAAGTTGCAAAGGCCAAACAGCAACAAAGTATTATGCTGGTAGGAGTATTGTGATGTCTATAGTCACACATCCATTCTCAACAAGGGCAGGTTAGCTTGGACAACCATATGCTCACCACTTACATGCGAAAAATACCAGTCCTCTTCGTACTGAGTCATCCATTCCCCTCCATTACATCATCTAGTTGTGTACCAGTCTGAAACCAGTCTTCTTCTGCCTAGTCTGTGGTCAGCAGCAGTCAACCAGTTCAGTAGCCAGCCAACCCAGCCACCATGGACCCTGGATACGATGATTACGAACCATTTTCTGAGGACTGTGAGGAAGATAAAGAAGTGTTCCTGTTTCCTGATGCTAGTGGCACCGAGTCAGCACCATGCGTAATATACAGCCCCAGCACTTGCTACGACTACATGCGTGAATGCTTACATTGTGTACAGTATGGTATCGCTTTTAAACATGAATGAGGGGATATTTACAGCTCTATATGCTTTGAAATGTGTAGTGAGAATGTACATTTCCGTTTACAGTGGAATGAATTTTCGCCATACGAAACCTTCAGGGTAGTATCCAGCTTCACGTGCTAAGACAGTAATTGCGCTGTTAATCTCTGTGCTCCGAAGCTAGCACCGTCTTAAGCGATGCTCGGGGATCCCAAGGACATCAAGGACAGAGAATCATGGGATGGTAAACAACGATATAGAAGTATCAAGGAAGACATACTTGGTCGTTACCCTACAATGGATACACCGTGTGCATCAGTTTTGTGCTCCGTATATAAGCAAATCTAATTCCAGAAGCTAGATTTTCCACCAAAAACATTTATATCAATCCAAGCTGAAATATGGAAATATGTTTGTTCATGCACCATGAACCAAGAACCACATATTATGTACTCAAGCAACAGTTATGCTAGTAGTGACTTCAACAGCAGCAGTTCCATCCTGTGGGCATTCCATATTTATCCACTCAGATGATGATTCTGTTCCCTTCATGACATGAATAGACTCTGAAAAGTCGACTTAACGTGTACAAAAAAAGTGAAAAAATATTAACTAATGTATTAAGTTCTTTTTTTTGTAAACATGTAAACAAATTTATGTAAAAATAAAACTTATATTTCTTAAAATAGCACATGTGTCATGTATATATATGTATATATATATATATATATATATTTTTTTTTTTTCTTTTCAAAACTGGTATACACACAAAAATGTAATGAAAAGAAAGTTTAACTAGCGAGAAATATTGAAAGTTTTCACACTAATGTAAATTTTAGAGACTTATAAACTCCAAGTAATTACCGCACTTCTCATGCCGGTCGATACCAAACAAGCTTTGTTACATAACCATGCCGAAACTGTCTGTGCCTTTATTCCCACACGAATGACTAGCCTAAAAAATTGCATCAAAAACATTTCTCAGTTCCTTTGTTCGCCATATAGAATTCAGCCGTTTTTTTTATCGACTCGAATACCACATAATACTACAGTACCTACCACAGCCCTCCTCCTACACATCCTCGCACAAATTTTATTTAAAACAGACACTCGAAATCGATTGTATACACTAACTATTGAAGCAAAACGGATTGTATAAGTAATGAAACACGCAATAATATGTATACATCAATTTAATTTGTTTAATTATTATTTACATTTATCTGTCTATTTTTTTTTTATAAATTCGATATTTTCATTTTCCTGTTTGCAAATCGTTGGTAGTAGCAAACAGTCTCGTATGATATAAACCTTATTCTTCAGTTCATTAGTGACTGAAGATATGTCAACAATGTGCGAGAGATAGCTGCATTTTTGCAGGTCAATCAAATGTCTGAGTCTATCAACCAAGTCATTGGATTCTTCGTATTATAAGTTGCTAGACTTAATGAGTTTCTTCGCAAAAAGTTCACTATACATTTCTGCATGAAAGTTCATTTCATCTTGGTCATCATTATAGTTAAAGACAAGGACGCCACTGTAATCACATTCTTCATAACTATTAGTACATATGTCAGGACCACTATATACGTCACCTTCATCAGTACTGTACTCAGAGTCGTTGTTTTGGTAATGAACGAGTTCGAGTAATTTATTGTGTTCCTCTCAATTTTCTTAAGTGCATTTTTTAGTTTTCACGCAAAATAACAACTCATACAGTCCTCGTCTCCCATGGGTTAAGAAATTGTTCACTCGTATAATTTCGCTTGGCAAAAACTTAATTTCCTTGGGGTCGAGAAACCATTTACCATTATGCTTATACACACTACATTCTGTATTGTTCTTCTGTGATGTGTTGGTTGCGAGATACCTCTGGGCCAGAGTTGTGGATTCGAATTAATGTTTCTTCTGCTCCAACTTCATGTTGTCATTATATTCAGCAACAAGTTTACGCTTTTGTTTTGCAGATGTCGTCAATTCATCATCTGTAAATTATTTCCATTTCTGTTTATTTTTCACAGCGCCACCACCAGTTTTTCAGTACACATTTTCATTCTCTTCATCATGACTTGTTGTAACGTCTTCGTTTTTCACTTTACATGTTAGCAGTGCGTGTTTGTTGTTTACAAATTCTGCAGTTACGCATGGCTCGCACTTTTCAGAGAGAATGTCTGCAACACTTTTATTTTCTTCATCGCCCACTGTTTTGAAACACCGTGCAGTTTCCGTTAATACTTTGGGAGCTCGTATCAAAAATAGTTTACTCTACGAATCAGTAGGATTGCTAGCCACATCCTTGTCTTGTGGCAATAAGTGCAGTGCAAGCTGTCTCGAGTCAAGCAAAGTTGCATTACCATTACACGTACTTGTATGGGTCTTTAAATTATCGTTTCTACCAAATATCGCACCACAGATAGTACATTTTAGTATTCTGTGGGCTGGTGTCTTTGAACATTCACTCTACTCATGTCTACGTGCATGGCTTTTTGGGTAGTCGTTGAAGGTATGTATGTAGTCGTACAGAACATACTCGATTCCACATCGTCAGTGGTTTGCATCGTCTTCGAGCATACATGAATTCATACAATTTACTCCTGCAGTGCAGACTGACTCCTGCAGACTGACTCCTGCCGACTGACTCCTGCCGACTGACTCCTGCCGACTGACTCCTGCCGACTGACTCCTGCCGACTGACTCCTGCCGACTGACTCCTGCCGACTGACTCCTGCCAACTGACTCCTGCCAACTGACTCCTGCCAACTGACTCCTGCCAACTGACTCCTGCCAACTGACTCCTGCCAACTGACTCCTGCCAACTGACTCCTGCCAACTGACTCCTGCCAACTGACTCCTGCCAACTGACTCCTGCCAACTGACTCCTGCCAACTGACTCCTGCCAACTGACTCCTGCCAACTGACTCCTGCCAACTGACTCCTGCCAACTGACTCCTGCCAACTGACTCCTGCCAACTGACTCCTGCCAACTGACTCCTGCCAACTGACTCCTGCCAACTGACTCCTGCCAACTGACTCCTGCCAACTGACTCCTGCCAACTGACTCCTGCCAACTGACTCCTGCCAACTGACTCCTGCCAACTGACTCCTGCCAACTGACTCCTGCCAACTGACTCCTGCCAACTGACTCCTGCCAACTGACTCCTGCCAACTGACTCCTGCCAACTGACTCCTGCCAACTGACTCCTGCCAACTGACTCCATTTACGGCCTTGAGTTTGCTTTTAGGCCGGAGAAAGCAAATTATATTTTAATTAATGTTTCACTGCCTTTTTCACATTAAAAAATATTACAGAAGCCTTCAGCATTTAATCAAGGCTTAATCTATTCAGACTCAGTGAACGCAATTGTGTAAATTATGCACGATTAGGCAAATTTTGATCTTTAATGATCAATGTTATAACCTGTGGGTAAATGATCCGCAAACAGTCTTATTGGTCTAGGTCATAATTGATTCATATTACTGAAGCCGAACATAAAGTTTACAGTGAGAAAGAAACAAGTGTTGTGGCGATTTGAGTAAAGCAACACCTGAAACCATNTGTCACGTCAAAATTAAGTGTATAACAAAGGATTAGCAAAACCATTAAAACTTTATACTATTTTTTTAAAAATGAGGAAAAAATATATAGAAAATATGTATGAAGAGTGAGTGAAGAGATTTGGGTGGCTCTTAACATCGAGGTCTTGAGAGCCGATGAGAGTGAAACGACGTGAGTGTGCAACAGCGCCAGAATGATGGGGCGGGGGAAACGGGAGACCCCCTAGAAAACCTGCCGGCTATTCAAATGCACGTGAGACTAAGAACTAGCAAATTTGTAAAAAAAATTTCTTGTCTAAAAATTTCCTACTTTCATTTGACCAGCGCATGAATACAATGATTAGGCACATTTCAATGTTATTTTTACATGTGGTGGAAGAGTACACAATATGCTTAAAAGTATATCTTAAGCGGGGATTTCAATAGTGCTAAGTTTATCGCGAACAGCCTGCAAGTATTCTTGCAGCATATTACAGAACATATTACAGAACACTAGCGACTGACGGCTGCTTGCAAGCCGAGCTAGTGTATTTTCACGAATGTGCGTGTTTCTTCACGATTGTACGTAGCTGTTCGTTTCCTGGTCGTGATCTATAACCAGTGAGTTGCTATTCCACAGATGACGTATAGGGCAAATATTTTTCACGAACCTTTATTTCAAAACACACTGACTCCACCCAAGCCACTTCTTCTTTTTTTTTAGACGATTCTTGCTACGTTTTTTAAGGGTAAAATTTGGTCGTCATCTTGGAAATATATATATTTTGCCATTACTTATGTTTCAGATTAATATTGAAAAAGTAACTTCGATAGGGTAATGCACATTATTTAATTATATTTTAGATACAGTTATCATTGTACTTTTAGTAGGCCTGCTACTATCGCGTCGTCTGTAGTAATTCTCAGATCATCATCATTCATCAATAATTAATTCCGATCTATTCCAAAATGTAAACAAAAATGTGCACCCCCGATATAACAGTTATTCAATCCTCTGAGTTATATACTATGTTAGTCGAAGAAGAAACTTCTATACTGATTGCAGAATACATTTTGGAAGCTAGTTACACCACAACGATATCTCTCCTCTTGTCTGGAAAGCCGATGAGGGTGAAGCAAGGTGAGTATGGAGGAGCGCCGGAATGAAAAGGCTGGTGGAACGGGATATCCATGAGAAAACCCGCCGATCTGCGGCATCGTCCGGCACGGAAATCCGGGAGCGACCCCAGAAAAGACGATTGTTTTTTCAATCAGATAAAAATTTTCCCTCATTAGTAAGTCAATATAAAATATATGTTTATTGAAAATTTATTTTGGTCGCAAAACATTAAGTAGAATTTAATATTGAAATATTAATATTAGTTTATAAAAAGTGAATGAAGGTTTTAGGCGAGGACTCAAGTTCGTTGGTTTTTGGATGTGTTGTCCGTTATCATCATGAACTCTTGTTTCTTAAGTACATATAATTGCCAATATTGTAATGCGTGTTTTGTTTCTCTTTTGTCTGCCATAGCAGCTAAGCTCCCCAAATACGCATAAACAAAGAGAGAAGCGTTCTTAGTTTTGTTTTTTAAAGTAAAGCTAGGCAAAAAGTGTTCCGGGAATATCCCCCTCGGGGTCGGCGTAGACGGGAATTTCGTGGGTCGTGCCAAATATTTAATTACATGAACGTAAGCATGGAATACGTGTATGTACGAAGCAAACATAAGATAATCGGTTCGGTTGTTACGCGTACACGTTTTACTAGTAAATAAGCGCATGGCTCCATATTGAATGCACTATGGTTGCTTGGTCTTGCAGACGAACACTTTTAATTTACACAAATGAAAGCAATGCGGTAATTTCATTAGTGATGTACTATTGTCCGATACCACAATAATGTAAAGAAAATGTGGTGTTAATGTAGATTTTAAATACTGGGGCTGTGATAGCTACATGCAGGGGTGTAAAAAAAAGAACAGAAATTCTGAATAAATTATGGGGTTAAGTTAATATTTTTGCGGAAAGAGCTCTAGACATGTTAACCAAATGAAAGAAACAGTATAACAGTTACCTTAAGCCGTGGTCGCGGGATCACTCTAGTGAATGTTCGTAAATTGCTTAAATCAAAAATATTTAAAAAGCTTTCAAAACCAAGGAAAAATTACACAAGCCCATTGATATATATTTACAATACTTGTTAGCAAACCAAATAGGTAGACCAACTTCAGGGGGTTGACGCAAATGATTAAGTAACTGAGTTATTATTATTTTAAAATCTTAAACATAAACCCTTTGATGTACGATTTTCATACTGTTGAGTATGGTTGGCATGTGTGAGTTGCAATCGCCAGGTTAGTGACAGTGTTATTTTTTTACATGTAGCTATGGAAGGATGAAAGGAGGGCTGTATGCAAAAAGAAACTAAGCAATGAACACGAAATGTGTGTATTATCCGTGGCCTCGCTATACCATTTATGGTTCCAGTTTTCGTGTCTTTGCTGAGCTTGTGCAGCTCTGGCTTCGGATGTAACTTCTATTTAGCGATTTTATTCCTAATACGTCACCGAGCGAGGTGGCGCAATGGTGAAATTTCGGACTCGCATACGGGAGGACCTGAGTTCGAGTACCGGTCCGGTCATCCTGATTTCGGTTTTCCCTGTGGTTTCCCGAAATCACTCCAGGCGGATGTTGAGATACTTCCCGCCATGCCCGACTCCTGCTTCTCTGAGCAACTAGCTCTGACCTTGCTGTCGACGAGACGTTAAGCCCTACCTGCCTAATACGTCCTGAATGAAAACTGGTACGCAGGCAAGTTACTGTTACCAAGATTTGTGTGCTAGTCATACTATTATGACCCCCGACAGAGGTACCCCCTGGCGCACTTACAAACACGTGCGAGTGGCGAGTAAGGTGGGGTAGAGGATGGCATGCATATGCAGCATACACACACAAACTCTTACGGAAAGATGTTTGCCAGTGTATTTCAGCGATTACTGTGACGGACATATGCACTATGTGTGTAGCTAGGTACATCTTCTCGAGAACGAAGACAACACGAGGTTGACAGATGTAATCACTGTGCGCACATTCTGTATGCAGACGCTCACTTTTAGGGCAAGCTTGCTTCACGCCTGCAAGTGACTTACACAATCAGTAGGGGGACTTAACTCGTTACGATTGTAGTAATATCTACTCTCTTCTCATCGACTGTGATGTCTTATATGTGTACTTTGTTACAATATTTATGGATTAAAAGTAACTAATTTTTATTAAACTTAATTGATTTTACGTTACGTCTGTAGGATTTCCTGTAATGAGTATGTATAAAGTAATTTATATATATTTTATATTTCTATGTATTATTTACAAATAAGTAATTTATACCTACAAATATATTTTTAAAAAAAATTATGTTTATGTATCGATGGCGACATTTTCAGGTTTTCCAATTATATGTGATTTCTTCTCGATCGAATATATGTGTGGGTTTTCTCATAGTGTTCCCTAATTTTTTACATTTAAAATTTATATTTTTTTACATTTAAAATGTATGAAATAGTGCTTTCTGTGAGCATAAGTTGGGCTCCTTAAAAGAGTAGTACAAAAAATGTTCCTCCAATTAGATGCTTCGTTCGCAATGTGCTTCGTAAAGTGAATTCAAGAGGGAAAGTTCATACAATGGATGAATGGGTTGTGAAAGGCTGCGCAAACAGAGAGCCATGATTCTGAGCATCTAAGATTATGGCGAATAAGTCGTCGGTTCGAGTCCCGATCGGATGGTGCTACATTGACTACCATGGGCATGCTCGCGAGTGAGCGGTATGGATGGTGAGTTATCCAGCGTCTGTTGGTTTAGCTCGTCAATTCGTCTGAAAATAGCTTGTAAAACAGTATCGGCCATGCGCCATACGACAAATGGCTGATAGCTGACACGAAATTCAATGAACGCGATGAATCGTCTGCATATATAAAATAATATATTCATGCCTCATGTGTTAGTTGTTATTGAACCACCAAAGCAGTAACATCTTGGCAGGAGACAGTCGGCACTAGTGCAATCTGTCAACAGCAGTCTGTCGTCAGGCGACAGTCTGCAAGAGTAAAGTGTATGAATTCATGTATGCTTGAAGACGATGCAAGCCACTGACTTAGGGAATCGAGTATGTCCTGTACGACTACATGCGTACAATAAAAGACTGCCCAAAAAATAAATGGAAAACAATGCTGTTGCAGAGCCAAGTACTTCAGTAAGAGTTGCAATGCACGGCGTCATTAAAAGAGTGAATATTCAAAGACACCAGCCTCCAGAATACTAAAATGTACTATACACAGAGGTGACAAAATTCATGGGATAGGAATATGCAAATATACAGATGGCAGTAGTATCGCGTACGAAATGTATAAATGGGCAGTGCATTGGTTGGGATGTCATTTGTAGTCAAGTGATTCATGTGAAAAGGTTTCTGTCGTAATTTTGGCAGCACGACGGGAATTAACAGACTTTTAACGCGGAATGGTAGTTGGAGCTAGACGCATGGAACATTCCATTTCGAAAATGGTTAGGCAATTCAACATTCCGAGATCCACAGTGTCAAGAGTGTGCTGAGAATACCTAATTCAATGCATAACCTCCCATCATGGACAACGCAGTGGCCGATCGCCTGCACTTAATGACCGAGACCAACGACATGTGCACAGAATAGTCAGTGTTGGCATACAAGCAACACTGCGTGAAATAACCGCAGGAATCAATGTGGGGCGTACGACGGACGTGTCCGTTAAAACAGTGCGGCGAACTTAGGCTGTGCTGGGCTATGCCAGCAGAAGACCAACTCGAGTGCCTTAACTAACAGCACGACATCACCTGCAGCGCCTCTCCTGGGCTCGTGACCATATCGGTTGGACCCTAGACGACTGGAAAATCGTGGCTCAGCCAGAGTAGTCCCGATTTCAGTTGGTAAGAGCTGATGGTAGGGTTCGAGTGTGGCGCAGATCCCACGAATCCATGGACCCAAGTTGTCAACAAGGAACTGTGCAAGCTGGTGGTGGCTCTATAATAGTGTGGGATGTTTTTACATGGAATGGACTGGGTCCTCTGGTCCAACTGAACCGATCATTGACTGGAAAGGGTTATGTTCAGCTACTTGGAGACCATTTGCAGCCATTCATGGACTTAACTTACCCAAACAACTATGGAATTTTTATGGATGACAATGCGCCATGTCACCGGGCCACAACTGTTCGCGATTGGTTTGAAGAACATTCTGGACAATTCCAGCGAATGATTTGGCCACCATGATCGCCCGAAATGAATCCCATTGAACATTTATGGGACATAATTGAGAAGTCAGTTCGTGCACAAACTCCTGCACCGGCAACACTTTCGCAATTATGGACGTCTATAGAGGCAGCATGGCTCAATATTTCTTCTGGGGACTTCCAACGACTTGTTGAGTCCATGCCACGTCGAGTTGCTGCACTTCGCCGGGCAAAAGGAGGACTGACACGATATTAGGAGTTATCCTATGACTTTTGTCGCCTCAGTGTATGTGGTGCGACATTTGGTAGAAGCGGTAATTTAAAGAGACACTCTATTACGTGTAATGGTAATGCAACTTTGCTTGACTCGAGACAGCTTGCACTGCACTTATTGCCACAAGACAAGGATGTGGCTAGCAATCCTACTGATTCGTAGAGTAAACTATTTTTGATACGAGCTCCCAAAGTATTAACGGAAACTGCGCGGTGTTTCAAAACAGTGGGCGATGAAGAAAATAAAAGTGTTGCAGACATTCTCTCTGAAAAGTGCGAGCCATGCNACGGTGTTTCAAAACAGTGGGCGATGAAGAAAATAAAAGTGTTGCAGACATTCTCTCTGAAAAGTGCGAGCCATGCGTAACTGCAGAATTTGTAAACAACAAACACGCACTGCTAACATGTAAAGTGAAAAACGAAGACGTTACAACAAGTCATGATGAAGAGAATGAAAATGTGTACTGAAAAACTGGTGGTGGCGCTGTGAAAAATAAACAGAAATGGAAATAATTTACAGATGATGAATTGACGACATCTGCAAAACAAAAGCGTAAACTTGTTGCTGAATATAATGACAACATGAAGTTGGAGCAGAAGAAACATTAATTCGAATCCACAACTCTGGCCCAGAGGTATCTCGCAACCAACACATCACAGAAGAACAATACAGAATGTAGTGTGTATAAGCATAATGGTAAATGGTTTCTCGACCCCAAGGAAATTAAGTTTTTGCCAAGCGAAATTATACGAGTGAACAATTTCTTAACCCATGGGAGACGAGGACTGTATGAGTTGTTATTTTGCGTGAAAACTAAAAAATGCACTTAAGAAAATTGAGAGGAACACAATAAATTACTCGAACTCGTTCATTACCAAAACAACGACTCTGAGTACAGTACTGATGAAGGTGACNAGAGGAACACAATAAATTACTCGAACTCGTTCATTACCAAAACAACGACTCTGAGTACAGTACTGATGAAGGTGACGTATATAGTGGTCCTGACATATGTACTGATAGTTATGAAGAATGTGATTACAGTGGCGTCCTTGTCTTTAATTATAATGATGACCAAGATGAAATGAACTTGCATGCAGAAATGTATAGTGAACTTTTTGCGAAGAAACTCATTAAGTCTAGCAACTTATAATACGAAGAATCCAATNGCATGCAGAAATGTATAGTGAACTTTTTGCGAAGAAACTCATTAAGTCTAGCAACTTATAATACGAAGAATCCAATGACTTGGTTGATAGACTCAGACATTTGATTGACCTGCAAAAATGCAGCTATCTCTCGCACATTGTTGACATATCTTCAGTCACTAATGAACTGAAGAATAAGGTTTATATCATACGAGACTGTTTGCTACTACCAACGATTTGCAAACANTTCAGTCACTAATGAACTGAAGAATAAGGTTTATATCATACGAGACTGTTTGCTACTACCAACGATTTGCAAACAAGAAAATGATAATATAGATTTATTAAAAAAATTAGAAAGATAAATATTTAAAATAAGTGAATAAATTAAATTTATGTACACATCTTAATGCGTTCTTAATTACTTACACAATCCGTTTTCCTTCAATAGTTAGTGTATACAAGCGATTTCGAGTGTATGTTTTAAATAAAATTTGTGCGATGATGTGTAGGAGGNCCCTTCAATAGTTAGTGTATACAAGCGATTTCGAGTGTATGTTTTAAATAAAATTTGTGCGATGATGTGTAGGAGGAGGCTTTGGTAGGATCTGAAGTATTGTATCATATTTGAGTCGATTAAAATAGGCTGAGTTCTTCTATATGGCGAACAAAGGAACTGAGGAATGTTTTTGATGCAATTTTTTAGGCTAGTCATTCATGTGGGAATAAAGGCACATACATTTTCGGCGTGGTTATGTACCAAACCTTGTGTTTGGTATCGACCGGCATGAGAAGTGCGGTAATTACTTTGTGTTTATAAGCCTCTAAAATTTATATTAGTGTGAAAACTTTCATTATTGCTCGCTAGTTAAACTTTCTTTTCATGACACTTTTGCGTGTATACCAGTTTTAAAAATTTATATATATATATAATATTTTTACTTTGGCAAGGTCAGCTGCTCTTCCTGTCCGTGCCTCTTCGCAAATTCTACTCCAGTAACCTAAATTAATAAAAAATTTAATAAAAATATGTTGTATGTCTAAGGTAAACCTTTTAATAATATTTTAAAAAAGAAAACATACCAAAAATACTAAAAAAGAACAAATTTACTTAAAAGAAATATTAAAAAAGAAAAAAAAATTGAAAAAGTATGACTATAAGAAGAATTCTTATTGCATGTCTACGACTATATGAAAAAATCCTTATTGCTGGTATGTTTACCTTAATTGTGGTATAGTTAAAAAATCTTATATAAATAAAATATTACTACAGATTAGAATAATTACGACAAAATATTTCTTCGTCCCCCTCACACACACGCTATTCCTTCTTTTAAATCCCTTGCTCCGACACATGTCCTGATAGCGCAGTTGGCTAGGGCGTCAACTATGCTGGTGACCACAAGGTCCGGTAGTTCGATCCCGCAAAAAAACAATTATAACAACGACCCTGGTTGTCGCTCAATGACAAACTGCTGCAAATAAGATGGCGGACACACATTAGCGCCCCTATCAGGCGATGAAGGAACTACTACAAACAAGATGACACACACACCAGCACTCCTAGCAGGTGGCAAGAGAACTACATAGATGGTGGGTCAAGAAGGCGACTAAAGAGAAAACTGGAGGAGAAAGGAAAGAGACAAGATGGAATGACAGAAAATTAAAAAAATAGAATGACAGAACTAAAAAAATAGAATGACAGAGCATGAAAAAACAAGACGGAATAATAGAGCAGATGGAAACAAAATGGCCGAGCCTTTGCTCTACCGGCCGCCTTTGCTCTACCGCGGCGGAAACGAGATGGCGGCTGATCCGTAGCCCCCACTCCTTGTCCCCCAGTCGGAGGAACATTTTCTATCTACTTTTTTTGCAAGTACAATTTTTAGTGTTGGTGTTACTGGTTCCTTCTACAAAGTTAATTTAATATGTATTCTTTGTCAAGGTTCCCAAAAAATGTCTAAATACTATTAACTGGACAACTAGTTTACTTGATCGAAATTGCAATTGAGCTACACAATACCGCAAAACTGTCATGCTTTGCTTGGATGCGTATTTGGAGTCTCGCACTCCAAAAGTGTGCGAAGAACTGTAATGGGAAAATCTAAAAAGGCATGAATCTGCAGTTTATTTGTACACTAATTTAATACTTACTGCTAACATGCTAAAGTTTCTGCTGGTGTGCTTCACTGGCTGATTACTGAAATGAAGTCTTTCAGATTAAACCAGAATTTTACTTTTACAACACCAGTCTGAGGATCAACGTTTATATTTTAAGAGTATGCCAAACACCCAGCTAAGTATTCTAAATTTAATATAACAAGGTAGCGAAAGAAAAAAATGGTACACACATACTTAAACGAGGCTGCAATAAAGAAGTACTTATACATGCAGTATCTAAACACCTATAAAAACAGAGAGCGTTGCAATCACTAAACCAGAGTTCTACCTGGCTGGCCATATTGTAAACGCCTCCTCATACCATAGACTAAATATTAAGTAGACCGCTCATTCGTATTCTCAGCATGCAACCAACACTGACCTACTCCAAAGAAACAGCTGTCAAATGCACTTGGTCAACCGTGATGAACGTGATTGTTTATATCTTAATATTTTTATAACAAGCACTATTATATTAATAAAATACTTTTTTACCAATTTGAATGTAGTCAAGCTGCATTACAAATTCGTTAGCGGACGTATAAAAAAACATTTCAAAGCACTTGTTTACTAAACAGTGTTCTAACCTCAAATCCAATCCACGCCGTTCTCTCCAGACGTACTGGCAGAAAAACAGTTGAATGTTGGGACTCGTGAGAATGGTTTTGCTCAGCCAGTGTGATCGGTCTGCCTCATCTTTAGTTTACGTAGCATACTCGAAGTAGGATCGGTTCATCTCGTGCACACGAGTGCGCCTGAAGCCCGGACGTTGGGGGCGACACTTTACGCGAAGCGAATTCCTCGCCAACTCTACGTGTAACGAATTATTAAACCCAAGACACGTCAGTCGGAAAAGGCAGTTTTCAGATGCATTGCTGTGCTTTCAAAGTCGTTGCAGTGTGCGCGATGTCTCGAGAGTTATATGTCTAACTAGCTTGCGGTGTGGTTTCTTTTCGCGTGGAAATATTTTGCGAACATGTACAGCAGTTTATTTTTAAAATGCGAATTTCCGATGCATTGCAACACACACGCGTAAGGTTTGAGGCGAAAAGCAAGGAGAGACTTTTCTCATTGCAAAAAAAAAAAAAAAATTACTTGAAAACGTAATTTTGTATAACACTTTCAATAAAAAATAGCTATCCCACAACCAAAAAATAAAATTAATTAAGAATGTTGAAGATTGTTTAAGGAAAGTAAAAAAAAATTACATTCCGTAAATAACACACACAAATACCAGCAAAACCAAGTATTTTAACAAAAAAATTCCCGTATAAATATTTTACCCGTTTTAAACATGTGCATAATTGTTTTATTATTTCTGTTAGGCCATCTGAGGACCACGTGTAAATTTCAATTCCTTATCATTTGTTCTTTTCTTTTTTCTAGTATTCTTTCATCTTTTTCCCGTATTTCTTTTTTCTTTCTTCGGACAATTTTGAGACTGTTTTTTTTTTCAATCCAACCTTGTAATCCTTTTATTTTTTTTTCATTTTTCCTTAAAAACTTTTATTTTTGTTTAAAGAATATTTGAAACACCCAGCTAAGTATTCTTATTTTTATATTTATTTATTTGTATATTAATGTTTTCAGTAAAAATTTTACGCTGCTCATCTTTAGAACCAACAGTATCAGGTGTCACACCTGTACACCTCATTTTCAGTGAGGAAATAGGCAAGTCCTTAAAAAAGTAAACTTGCAAAAATTCAGTCCCTTGTGGTTGTACATATAGCCAACTACTTGAATACACTGCTAATAAAGAAACTGATTAAATATTTTTTTTCGTATTCTTTTGCATACATTTTCGCTGCAGATAATTATTTCCAGGCATCGAGTTTCCAGTGTAACGATTTTGATACAAGCTACTTATATCATGACGTTCGCCTAGTAGATGAAATGAAGTTAAAATCTATATCGTAACACATACTGCCTTTAGAAATAAATGAGAACCCCTCAGTATCTCAACACNTAACTGACGGATACTCGTGTTGCATTGTGTTCAGTGTGCAATGAATCAGTATTAGCAAAAATAAAGGCGAAAACCAACTACTTCACAGTGAAAACTGCTGCAAAGATACGGTTTTACACCAACCTGTACTTTGTTAATTTTATTTTCTTAAAATATTCTTATCCTTTTATTGACTATATACCCCTCCCAGACGGCTTTCAGGGATTGGGTTTCGGATAAACAATTTTTGTGTAATGTTCTTATATTTAAATTTCGGTTAGTTTTGTATGTTAGCCGTTCACCCAACAGTATCTGCATAAAACACATAATTTAAAACGCAAGAATTTATTATTTATAATTATAGAGACAATGTCATTAGCTGATTATATTGCAAGCTGTAGCCATTTCGTACCAGCTAATGGAGTAATTTATTACTAGGCGAAAGAAAAATTCCAGTCTGAACGTGTAAGTTTCAAAAAATTGATTTTATGCGTGCAAAGATAATTTCAAATATAAATATAACGTTTTCCACAGCACTTATTTTATTATCACAAATTAATGTTTTGCCATATTTTTTGTTTATTTCTAGAGTTGTTAAACTGAAAGAGAATATGCAGGGGTCGACGCAAACGATACGAGAGTTGAGTTGCTCCAACTCCTCTTTGGTATGACATAAGTTTCCAGCATGTAAGCGTGCAGAAGATATATCTGTTAAAGCGTGAGTGGAGAGGTACCATAGTAGGTTTCGGCAACTCCTGAATTAAGATAAGAAAAAGAGTTTCCTTTTTGTGATGGGAAATTTACACATAATCTATGGGGAACTGATTTTAATTGTTTTTAATGAACGACTTTGCTAGATATTTTAAGTTTTCTGTGCATGTAGATTAAAGATTTCTAAGTATAATTTCTTTGATACGAAACAATTGTCAAGTATTAACAAAAAAATGTTTGCTATAGAGATTTTCTGAGAAAAAGTCTGAGTAAAAAAAAATATGGGTGGGTGTACTTATGTACGCGCGTTAGAAGTTATATTTCTTTGGCGTGACTAAAATAAAATAATACTTACAAAAATTAACCTCAAATACTTGAAAACACTTTCAAAATTTTATTATACAATTTTTGTTACTAACAAATTTTTTACGGCACAATGTAAGTAAAATTTAATAAGATATATATATATATATATATATATATATATATATATTCACAATGAATTACTAATATATATGAAACGTTTTTCAATTTGCTTATTACATGAACTGATTTTCTGCCTGTTTTAAATATAACCACGTGCTATGTTGTGTACTTTGCGTTTGTATATTGCTAGACGATACGCGCATGCGCGTTGGGTCATACCCCTACCACGTTCACTGTCGTGCGCGCGGAACTATACGCGCATGCGCGTTGGGTCATGCCCCTACCACGTTCACTGTCGAATTTCGTTACACTGTGCGCGCGCAACTTCCGTTGTACACTAAACTTTTACCCTCAACGCGCCAAAAGAAGTATAACTTCAAAAAACTTTTCGCTTAATTTCATCTTTGTTAAGCGAGCAATGGACACACGAGGAGCGGAGCCCGAGGAGCAGTACCGGACGGAAATAGAAGAGTCTAAAGGAGCGAGAGATATAATAGAGGATGAACGTTTAACCAAGTGATCCAACATTAGTGTCGCTCGTCTGCCTACTCTCCAGTCTCCAGCTAAACACAATGGCATATTTTGAAATCTACTAAAAAATAAAAAAAATGGAAATTGCATGCCTACGAACTTGGCCCAGGCTGCAGCAACCAAGGCGTAACATCAATATGCACGTCAGTTTTTTTTACCAGTATCCACCTATAAAAACCACTGAAGGACAAACATGCCTAACAGTCAAAATGTCCAAATATGTGTAGGAGAAAAAACATTGTTCTACTGTGTACGACATAACTTGTACGCCAATAATTGTTTCATAGGATATTTCAAGACCTCAGTCTCTCACAGTTCATGGAAACCTCGCGCTGAAACCTCACCATCACTTTTTAAATTTTCAATGCGTTGTAAAAAGACAGTGAATATATTCCTCCTTAATTTAGTTGCACGTAAGATGTAGAATGTTACTGAACAAAAATATTTACCAGCAAAAGGGTAAAAATTAGTTCACAGGAGTGTCAACCAATGTTCGTGTGTCTGAACCAAAGCTCGCTAGGAGGCCAGGAATCACCTCAATTCTCGCTCACATCTGGCAGTTCTATTCCCTAAGGTTGTATTGATAGATGTGTTACGACAACGTTGTCCGACATTCCTTCCTAAACCACTTGTTATGATCTCTCCTACCCTTATATTGACAATAGTCGCCTTTTCCTATTCCTCCCCACAATTCAATCTATTCCAGCTGATAATTTCAGCCTCGTTTACCTCTTGTTCTGCAACGTTCTCCAGATTATTTCTGTGCCACTTCTCTAAGACGTCATCTATTACCTCTTTCTACAAACCATCTTTCTACCCTTCTGTAGGTGAGCTTTCAATTCCTCCAACCCTTATGAAATGTGTACCGTTAATTTATTGCTTCATATCTGCTCTCACTAATATTCTAAAAAACAAATTTAATTTTATTTTATTTTGCCCGTAATTACAATGGTATGCTTTAACTTAATGTATCTTCGATATTTTAAAAAATATAACTGTTTAGTTGAAACTATCCCGCTTCTACCAAGATACTAAAAATACTATGATTCTTTATCTAAAACTGTTCATCTCACATTTCTTTAATCGTTTATATTGAAAGCAAATATAACTTGCGTAATGTAACGTGCAGTCACTTTTCTTGCCCTTTGTGAACCCTATTTTACCTGATTACTTGTAAACCTCACTTTTAAATACAAGAACAAGTTTTCTTTTCCAATTATTTCATCTACATTTGGTAACTTTCGATGTTCTGTAACTTCATAACTAAATTACTGAAGACTGCATTACGCAAGTGTTCCTAGCTCACTTGTTTTTCGGAAAGCTGATTATCATCGCAGATAATATCTTTCATGAAGTAAGTAATTTCACTCATTTCATTTCCAGTATTGCGAAAATATCAACACATGTTGACAGATTAATTCAAAGTTAATAGAAGAAAATGGTGTTTCCTAAAGGTCTTTAAATTGTTACTCTACTAAGGAGCGCTTTCTGGCAAGACAGTGACGAAGGCTATGTAAGCGAGGATTAGCATCAACGTAATGTATTATGATCAGCCTAGGCTTGTGAACCTTATTGCGAGGTGGTCGTGGTTATAAGCGTGCATTCAAACCACTTTGACACATGGCACCACACTCAGCCAGAGGGAGTAAGAATCGCCTGGGTGAAATTCGCCTCTGTACCTGTAGTAAAAATTTAATGAAGTTAATTTTCTGTTATTTTGTGACATACAAATGGTTTCAGCAGCTCTTCAACTCTAATATAGCGTTACAGAAATGTGAACATGAATATTTACGTATTCAAATACAGAGGGAATAAAACATTTTTTTTTTTTAATCGAGCATAACAGCATGCGAATATTTCCTTGCAAAATATTTCTGAGACTGTACTTGTAGTTAACAAAACTTAAAAATCGAAAGACACCGAAAAACATTCTGCGGTTCATAAAAAAAAAGCCAGTGCAGGGTTCAGATGCGTCTGCTTACGTGTTAGTACATTGAGCCACTACTACAAACAGAACATGCGACATTTAACTCCCGGAAAGCCTCGTTCACGCCAGCAACAACATTTTTAGCATGCGTTATATTTTAAGCATGTTATGCGATGGCAACTTTGCGCCGTAAGTGTATTCCGGTTTTAGGAATCATTATTTGGTAAGAAAGAAAGAACATGTGGCCTCAGAAGAATGTGTTTCATTCTAGATATTCTACAGCAATATATGGTCATCGAATCGATAGTTCAAAAGTGATAAGTTTGTATGTCGAATTGCTTTTCGAAAGCGTTAATTTAGAAAGGTTAAGAATGAACGGAAAATACAAGTCACCTTAACTTTCCTTGTGACGATTAGGCCATGCTCTCAACAGAGTTTTCGTCTAAGTGGCGCGGTAGAAATGTANTAAGTTTGTATGTCGAATTGCTTTTCGAAAGCGTTAATTTAGATAGGTTAAGAATGAACGGAAAATACAACTCACCTTAACTTTCCTTGTGACGATTAGGCCATGCTCTCAACAGAGTTTTCGTCTAAGTGGCGCGGTAGAAATTTACGTATTGTACGCATTACCCCAGCAAACTTTCTGTAACCACGTGCTATAAGATATAACAATGCTCTGGTCTACACAATAATCTTGCTTAAAGAAAACTGTCGTCAGCAAATCAGCGTTTATTCTTTTTAGAAGAAATGGCATCATAATAAAGTTTGGCGCATAAATTTAAAAAAAAATTTAATTAAATTTAAAAGAAAATTTGTTTTATAGNTAAAGGAAAAATTGAATTAAATTTCAAAGAAAATTTGTTTTATAGTGACGTATTTTGTCGCAGCACTGCTAGAACTGTACTCCAGTTAAATTAATAAATTGAATTAAGTGAGAAAAAAAAATATTTTTTTGCAAGCGAAACTTTACTGTAAAATTCTTTCCACGCGCGATCGGAGTATATAAACACTTACGAGAAATCAGATAAGCTTCATTTTCAAATGTTCTTAATTCGTTCATGAATTTGCAATGTTTAAATTCCAAGTATCTAATAGAAGATCGCAATGGATACAGGTATGAAGCATAATAAAGCAGTTCAGTGGAAGCAATAAAACAAACCGTAAACGCTGTAGGCTACTCCTGTCATCGCCCTAGCGCGGTGAGAAAGACACCATAGACCACAGATGAGACGCATCGCCAATAGAACTGTCAGAATCACNGAAAACTGTCGTCAGCAAATCAGCGTTTATTCTTTTTAGAAGAAATGGCATCATAATAAAGTTTGGCGCATAAATTTAAAAAAAAATTTAATTAAATTTAAAAGAAAATTTGTTTTATAGTGACGTATTTTGTCGCAGCACTGCTAGAACTGTACGCCAGTTAAATTAATAAATTGAATTAAGTGAGAAAAAAAAATATTTTTTTGCAAGCGAAACTTTACTGTAAAATTCTTTCCACGCGCGATCGGAGTATATAAACACTTACGAGAAATCAGATAAGCTTCATTTTAAAATGTTCTTAATTCGTTCATGAATTTGCAATGTTTAAATTCCAAGTATCTAATAGAAGATCGCAATGGATACAGGTATGAAGCATAATAAAGCAGTTCAGTGGAAGCAATAAAACAAACCGTAAACGCTGTAGGCTACTCCTGCCATCGCCCTAGCGCGGTGAGAAAGACACCATAGACCACAGATGAGACGCATCGCCAATAGAACTGTCAGAATCACACGGTCAACCGTGATAAACATGTTTACGTTTGAATTTTCAACAGACCCATCCTTTTATATGAATAAAATATTTTTACCAAGTTTAATATATAATAGTTGTATTAGAGTACACAGGTGTGCAAAAAGTAAGGACGAAAATCGAAAATTAACATAACGGTGGAGCGAACTGGCAGAACCGACTGAAAGACCAATCAGGAGATTGTCTTGAGTTCGGTGCGACAGGGCATCCATACATACGCAGTATGACGTTTTGGAGGCGTGTGTGAAGGGTATATAAAACACGAGCGGGGTAGGCTCAGCATTGCAGTGGAAGCTATTNGGGTAGGCTGAGCATTGCAGTGGAAGCTATTGCACGGTGCACATCGAGTTGAACGACATCGAGATACTGTCCGATGTCTGATAGTCAACATACAGTCCCGTAGAAAACATCTTTATGGCCAAAAGGCAGTCCAGTAGATAACATATGGATGACACTACCCGAGGTCGAATCAAGGGGAAGTTTAAAGAAAGTCTAAGTGCGCCTAGTGTGGCCGAGTAGAACAGGATAGCACACAGCTTTGTGTCACGAGCTTGGGATGCATTTCGAACGACAGAAAGAGCTCTAGGGAGGTTTATCAGTGGTAGTCCTCGAGTAACCCTGCGACAAATGGCCGGTGTATTGTCCTACAGGCGAGGAGACTACAACGGCAGACAGCGGGTGAAATCGCAAAACACACGCAACCCACTACGTGGCCAGAAAACTGTACAGCAGATGGTATGTTCGCGTGGCGACAAGCACATTGTGTGCCATTGACGCTTATAATTCAAAGACGGTGTTTGATGTGGTACCTGGAACACAAGAACTGACGATCTCAAGCAATATGGTTGAGTGCTCTTTATGGACAAGGGCCAATTCAGTCTCTAGCAATTCAGGAAGGTTATATGTACATCTGGAGAGAGCAGGGAACATGCAATAATCTCTCCATCATCGTCGAAAGGTGCCGGGTTTTCAGGTGGCTGAGTTCTCGATTGGGAAGGCATAGTGAGGTTCAGTCATTGGTGAACGCTATTGTACTGAGGTTTTCCTTCCTCACGTGCGTCTTTTTCGGGGTGATGTAAGCCCTGAGTGTTTCTCTTCATGGGCAATGTTACACCTCACTTGAGAGTGAAGACATTTGCCTCATGGATTGGCCCACACGGTCCCCGGACCTATATCCAATTAAACACGCGTGAGAGGTTGTCGAGACACGCCTGACAGCACGTCGCCAACGAATCCACAGCTGCGATCGGTGCTACCACAGGAATGGGCCATGATGTCTCAAGAAATATTCGACAACCTCATAATGATCATGAACAGACGGTGCACATACTGCATCGCAGTCAGAGATGAACGTATCTCCTACTGAGGACTGCATTTTTCTTGCCTGCCACCTGTCACATGGATGTTTATTTCTTCTGTCTGCAGTGCTCGGAACCAATATTAAGTTAAAGTCTTTGCATCATTTGGATTCTTTTCTTGGTCAGNGAGGTTGTCGAGACACGCCTGACAGCACGTCGCCAACGAATCCACAGCTGCGATCGGTGCTACCACAGGAATGGGCTCAAGAAATATTCGACAACCTCATAATGATCATGAACAGACGGTGCACATACTGCATCGCAGTCAGAGATGAACGTATCTCCTACTGAGGACTGCATTTTTCTTGCCTGCCACCTGTCACATGGATGTTTGTTTCTTCTGTCTGCAGTGCTCGGAACCAATATTAAGTTAAAGTCTTTGCATCATTTGGATTCTTTTCTTGGTCAGNGTTTCTTCTGTCTGCAGTGCTCGGAACCAATATTAAGTTAAAGTCTTTGCATCATTTGGATTCTTTTCTTGGTCAGTGTTGCTCACCTTTCCCATAATCTTACACCTCTTACACCTTATTTTATGCTTTATACCTATTTGAAATACGGTTGCGTGACATTACATACTGAAACCTGTGCCGTACTTAATTTTTGCACACCAGTGTAGTTCAGTCGAAGAGGAAAACTGTTTCAAAGCACCATTACATTAAATGATCTACAGCCTCAAAAAATATCAACTTATTTTAATAGTACTGCTGACAAAAAAACCGTTGGTATGAGGAAAATTGTTTTTACGCAGCTGGCACACGCACTGTACTCCATATATCCTCTTACGAAATAAACAGCCCGGGAGTGAACGAGGCTTCAAGGTAGTAGGGACGAGTATATTCGGGCACACAACACAGATATTGCCGCACGGACGGACGGTTTGTGTGTACCTTTCTGGCATCGTACATAGCAAGAAGCGGCAGCCAAGGCAAGCCGGAGGTCCCGCTCGGCAAGCTGCGCGTTATGCTGGCCGGCAAAGCCTACGAACAGAACACAACCAAAAACACGCGTACCAAACAACCACGAGTTGTGTGGTGCAAGCACTCTCATGCCACCTCGCAGACCAGCACCGCAGCTGCGACGGTCCATAAACTCGCAGTCGCTGGGTTGCCCTCGGTGCAGGTAGCTACACTACGGGATGGGGGGAGAGAAAGCAAGCATCGCAGTTCACATTACCGCTGTCTCCACCACGCTGTACTTGTGAATCAAGTCGTCAGTATTCAAGGACCTGTTTTTTTAAGCACAGCACTAAAACGCCCTTTACCAATTACTCATGCAAAATTCTGATATTCCATTAAATGAACATTGCATATATTTAAACAAGCCAGCACGAANCTTTACCAATTACTCATGCAAAATTCTGATATTCCATTAAATGAACATTGCATATATTTAAACAAGCCAGCACGAACTAAAATTAATTCAGTGACAACACAAGTACCCACTGAAAGTTCAATATTTGGTCACATAGTTCAGCAATGCTGAAATCATCGATTGGATCCCGGGCCCCGTTGGCCAGGAAATTTTTCAAATGGGGGTTGCCATAGTGCGATATTTTCTCCACGGTGCTCCTGTTTCCTCCAATTTCAACGTCCTTCCCTCTCATCACATCCACTCTTCAAGCTGGTGGGCTCAGCACTTCAGGTCTGTGTGTTCCCAGGGGTAGCACATTCCACTCCGTTTAAGCGTCGTACTCCTCTCAGCTCTCATGTTGACCCTTTCTCATGTAAAAATTTCGCCTGTAAAGTTTTTTTTTTAAGTACACACTAAAATCGATACCGCGAATTTCACTGCTTCGCTTGAATTAGTCAAATTCTACTGATAATTTTAGTTGCTGAGATTCACTGATTAAATAGGATTTCTACCGATACCTAGTGAATTGCACTGGCCTGACAGCAGATCCTCAGTGAATTCCACTGATTCGTCAGTAGATGACAGCTCATTAACTGAAGAGTCAGTAAAATAATTCTGCTGGTTGAAACCACCGATTCAAATTTAGGGTGTACTACACACATCGTTTGCGTACCGATTTGTGGGTGGATTCGTGTGGCAACACTCCGATTTCTCTTATATTTGCGACTGGCTGTAAAGGCAATGTGAAACTTCACTTCCACACAGCACCACTTTGTAAGCGGCATCATCGAGGTGTAAACAAGCGACTGATATCAAAAGTCGTCTTCTGAAATGCTGTTTCTGAATATCTACGCTGAGCAATAACTATAACCATTCACAATATGGATGAATACATATTTTGCTAAGATTTGATTTAGCATAGAAAATTGTTATCTACAACTAGCGGGAAAACCATTAACATGTGTCCTGGTGCATAAATATAAATAATAATGGGTAATGTGCAAGGTAAAAAGAATTCTCGCACAAGAAACTGATCGTCGTACCAACTGTTATTTGAATATCACTTCTTATCCCAACTTCCTACATAACTTAAGAGTCTTTGACCACCAAAGGTAAAGTGACTCTTGTTTGGTCATTTTTCACCATACTTTTGGTCTCTACCTACTCGTGTCGAACACAATACCTAGAAGGCTACTTCATCCAGGAGTTTTATGGGCCACGTGAACGTCATGAGCACAAATTAAAATGTGGAGGTGGGTCTCTTGCACTTCACCTCCGCTTCACTTGCATTAAAAAGGCCAAAAACAGAAATTAGGCTAATTTAAACCATCATAATTCTTTCCAGAAAGGAGTAAAACGTGAGTAATTGAGTTAAGTCAATTGTATGTATAATTAAATCCAATTAATAATCCATCGATGTGTAAGTCAGTATGAACATGTTATGTTATTTAGAATAAATTTAAGTATTCAGCATTATTTCAGTCCTACATGCGGATTAGTTTTCAGTAATTTGCACGTTTCAGAAAACAAAGTGCACAATTCTGCAGTACTACTGGACAACTTTGTTCAAAGCACTGGAAACTAAATCTGTCCTTTTTAAAACCTGTGTTGAAAAAATTAAGTAAGCGATTCTAAAATAACTCCCAAAAGTTTTACTATAATGAAGAACGCACACTGCCACATATTGCTTTCGCGAAGAGAAATATATTTGCGCAACCTTCTAATTACTACTTGAATGTTTTAAATATGATTATATTATCTAGCGAACATTGACCACATCGCATAACCGCAGAAATCCGCGGATATGTAGACAGTCGCCTTAACCACCAGTTCAGTACGTGTTACTCTCTAAAAATAACCACAAAGGCTCCAATTTTTTTAAACTGTCAGTTTAAAACATAATTCTTAGGTATCTGCAGTTCCTAGTATCTACGTAAAAAGTAACCGAAGAATAGTTACTAAAACTAAAGACGGTGTCTACCTCTTCCATCAGGTTTTGTCAAAGATAACTTTAAAATAAAATTTCGAATAATAATTATTTAAGCAATAATTTTGTTTCACAAGTATAAATTAACTCAATACCACTAGATAATATCCCACACACATCTTTATCTTTATCACAAAAAGAAAAGCAAGACATCAATTGAAATATTCTGGCTTTCGTTTTACTTACTTCACGGTTATGCGCGAGTTGTAGGGGGTAGTTTTGATGATGAGAGCGTTCTTGATACACCTTGATTGCCCTTCTCTTTCACACAGAAGCACCTCTACAGTACTGAGGCGCAACTCTCAAGGGACCTCGAGGAACGATTTCAAGCAATGAAATGTGACTCCAGACTCCAGTTTGCTGGGTTCTATTCAGTGGACGGACTCTGAGAGGAGTCAGTAAAATTCGAGTCGCTAGTGCCGCCATACCGAGTACAAGAAGAGACACACTGTTAGGTTACCTATTGTCATCTGAAACTGCCATTCAAAGGCCGGTGCATCATTTTGGAGACGTTAATTTGTTAACTTAGTAGTTCGAAAAGACCGAGGGGCAAGAAAGTTTAAATCAAGATACTTCACTAAATTAAGCTAAAGAGCGCTGAAGGCGACAGCGGTTCCCAATTTCGCATTGCCTCCAAGTTAACATCATATGAACCGTCTTGCAATTCTTTTGGTCGTAATGAGTCAAACTACGGAACTTCCACTACAACTTATTTTGGGGTTTTTTAATATATGGCAATGTTCTGAGGCGTCACCTGTATTATGTTTTACAATTTCAAAATTATTTCAGAAATGACATCTCTGGACAAGTCGAAGGTCTTCAAGGTGATGTTTGCAGAGGCCAGATTTCTATAGTCTAGTCGCAGTATCTTAGCACTTTTTGAATAAAACCTCTGGAAAATCACCCAATGTGCATGTTGGTTTGTTTCCTAAATATGTAATGTGTCACAAGTGTTTTGTACTTCTGTTAAAATTATCTAATTTTTAGCAAAATTGCGCTTTCATTTTATCTTAAAATATTAATGTTTAATTTATAACGATTATGAATCAAATCAAAGCGAAAAAAGGTGTGCGGTTAATGCCTAGTAATAACTAGTTCTGATGCAAAATATTAAACTGAGCGCGCACGAATGCGGCACGTTTTCCCTTTGGTGTATTTGTTTTAAACTGAATTAAGCTTTGTTTGCATAATTCAGAGGAATATCCAGTAAGTAGAACTTAAGAAGGGCATCAGAAAATTGGAAGTAACCATCAATGAACTAGAAAAGAATGTATTCCCGAATACCACGAAGTGTTGCGTTTTTAGAAAAGAAGGTTACGAATTAAAAAATTATGTGAACCAGTTCATGCGCCAGGCATGCATCAAAGCATTGTACCGCCGTACGTGTAAAGGTGAGTCCAGGCTACTCATACTGTGCGTAACTTGAGCGCCTTGCAAGTCACCTGGACGATACGGCGAGTTGAGAATCACATCGAGCGAGCAACGCAAGCCCAGATCTCGCGCGGCTATTTGAGGTGTCTAGTTAGCACTTCGCTGGGTTGCTCGTCAAGAATTTCGAGCCGTTGGAAGGGGTTGAGCCCGGAGAACTCTTGTTCACATCTGGGTTGTACTCGTCCTCTGAATATGAACTGAACCAACTACTTCGATTTACTTACGAATATTCCGAAGTTTTGTAAAATTGTGAACTAAAAAGTGATGCATGGGAATTACTTTCTTGTGAACTGGGTGTCACTGTTGGCGAACAAAAGAAAAAAAACTGGCCCGTTTCCTGGCAAAATGACGGGAAGCGCGTCAAAAGATTGCCACCCAACTAAAATCTATGTCGGGTGCGGAAAAACACAAACATACAACAAAATTGGTGCTGGCCACCAACGCCTCGTCGTCACCCATGGATCCTCGCCTGTAAATGACTCGAATACACCCAAGAGCGAGCCCATGCTGGACGAGTCGTCTAGCGTTCCGTTAGTCAGCCGGGCACGAGTACGAGTAGTCTTCAACACAATATCAGATCGTGAATGGCGCAGTACACAGCAAGTGGAAGTAGATGAAGCAGAGAGTTTAGACGTTCGACTGCCAGTTAAGTGCCGCTTAGGCAATGTTTAGTGTTGGAAATAATATGGCTTGTATTTTATGATACTTCTCCAGATCATTACAGGTTTTCTAATATAATTCATTTTGTGCATGCAGATTCCCCTTTTTGAGAGCATGAAAGGCATTCCGCTATCGAAGCAAAGATGTCAGATGAGCATGACAATTTCTGTAGGCTCTGAAGAGGAAGATAGTATCTCTGCATTTGCATCGCAGTCAGAGCGAACTTGAGGAAATAAATGCAGTTGATAATGCTGTAGATATGCCTTTGCGTCCTCCATCGCTAACTTTAAGTCAAATATGGGAGTTTGAAGATTATGGTGGACCAATAACGGCAGGGATTTACGATAAAAAAGACAAACCTTCGAAAATTGTGTTAAATGGTTATATGTACTTCAGTTTACTGTGAACATATGATTAATTTATGTCACGTTTTTAAGTAATATTTTTTGTTATCATGAAGATAAACAAATAACTCTTGTCCGATGCAAGATTGTTCAATGACGGTGTTCTGCAAATGATTATTACAACAGCGAAATCAGATAATTTATTATGTAATAAACAGGCAAATCTCAGAACAAAACAAATTATTTTATTTTATGGGGTTTCACATCGTTCTTCTGTGCACAGAGAGTCTAAAGAGACGTGACCTCATGTCTGTAGTTTTCTTTGAATCACTCTGATAGCCGAACGTGCTCAAATTGCGTTTTATATGCTGAGAGTACACCTCTGTTCACCGTATTAAGGAGATTATTGGCGATCACAATTACCATCACTGCAATGACATACGGTATACATAAAAATAGTCTGAACTGATGTATAAACAATTAATTTCATCTTACGTCCCACAAGGAACTGCGATGCATTTTTTATCCCGTGTTATTTGCTTGGTAATAAATTCGGTAGACTTAGACTAAACCTGTAATAACATTCACTGCTGTATGATCAAATATTATTTCAGTTTCTCTTCATACTTAGTGGCACTGTGTATATATATCGGTGTCTGAACTTTCCCAAAATATATTGCTTCCTACATAAAAATTAAAACTGCACGAAGAATATGTATTTAGTAATAACTTGTCATTGTTTGATTTCAGAAGACTAAAAACCGATGAAACTAGAAACATTTCTACAATACATAATGGTGTAGTAGTTATTTATTTTAAATTATATTCAAGAAGTGTCGACCATTTACACAGGACTACGAATAAGAAGCAGCCAATTTTGAGTGTTTTTCGCGTACTTTGGCATACAATTGGGTAATGAAACTACATCAAGTTCACAGTATTTTCGAGGAGTTCCGCTTGAGGGAGCTTATGAACGGTGATCGATCTGCATTCTTACCTCTTACGCGGCGGGCAGAGCTGCAGAAGCATTTTCTGGCTGTCGGGGAGCGGCTTCTCTGGCTTGGCCATTCTAACATGGAGTACAGCGACCAACTGGCCTTGTCGAGACGGGGAAGCCACGGCGCTGCCGTGTAACTAGGCCATTGTACGCTAAATGGATATGCCTCGTGCGTCCTGAGGGAAGCCATGATAGCGACAGTTGGTAGTCCTGCAATTTTCTCTTTCATTCGTTGTTTACACGGTGACGCATCTCTCAGTAAACAAGTCTTCTAGGAATACGACTTTTTTTGCCATGAAAGTTAAAAGTCAATTATCGAAGATCGTATTATCATACTTATAATAAAACAAAAATCTTGTCAAAATTATTTTGAAAATAGGCCGTGAAAGTTGTTGTACAAGAAGTCGTAAAAATTAATTTAAAAAGTTTAAAAAAATTATTTTTAAAAAAATTTGTAAAAATTATTTTTAAATAAGTCATCAAAATTATTTTTAAATAAGTTATCAAAATTTAACAACAAAAGTAAAAATTGTTTTTAAGCATTGTAAAAATACATTTTAAACCTCGTCGTAACAATTATTTTGAAACGTAATTTTTTTTTAACATCGTTAAATTATTTTTCAACATGGCCAAAATTATTTTTTAATGTCGTGAGAATGGTTTTTAAATGTCATAGAAATTTACTTTTAAAAATCGTAAAAAATTTTTTTAAGAAGTTGTAAAAATGTATTTTTTAATGATCTGAGAATTGTTTTTAAATGTCGTAGAAATTAATTTTAAAANTAAAAATGTATTTTTTAATGATCTGAGAATTGTTTTTAAATGTCGTAGAAATTAATTTTAAAAAGTCGTAGAAATTAATTTTAAAAAGTCGTAGAAATTTATTTTAAAAAGTCCATCTTTAAATAAAATTTTTCAGCATAACATTTATTTTAAAAAGTCGTAAACATTTATTTTAAAAAGTCGTAAACATTTATTTTAAAAAGTTGTAAAAAAAATTNCATTTATTTTAAAAAGTCGTAAACATTTATTTTAAAAAGTTGTAAAAAAAATTTAAAAGTAGTAAAAATGTATTTTAAAAAGTAGTAATTTTTTTTCAAGTTATGGAAATCCTTTTTAAAAGCAGTAAAAATCCTTTTTAAAAGCAGTGAAAGTAATTTTTAAAAGTAGTGAAGATCCCTTTCAAAAGTAGTAGAAAACCCTTATCAAAAGTAGTAAAAATCCTTTTTAGAAGTAGCGAAAATTGTTTTAAATGTGAATTTCTTAAAAAAAGTCGTGAAAAATTTAAAAAAAGTCGTGAAAATGCTAAAAGATTGCATTTTTATAGCTTGCCTGGACAGTGCCCTAAGAGAGAGGAGAAAGTACAACCGTACGAACGTTGTTTAATGTGGGTTTTCATTGCGTATAATAAAGTCGCACTGTTACAAATCTAGTTTGTACAGAACAGCGCACCGACGGGAATACTTGCACGTCTAGCACGTATAGTCTATTTATGACGACCTCCAACTTTTCTGAAGCCCTGTTAAAGTTCTACTTCCAGGATATTCATCCGCCTCATGCAAACAAAGCTTAACCAAGTGTAGATAGAAATTTGCACCAAATTGACAGCGCACCACACTCATGTGCACTCAGTTTAATAATATTCTGCATAATAACTATTTCTTACTAGGCATTAGCAACACGCCTATTTTCTCCCCCTTTCATATAAATTATAAATGAACTGCTTCTATTTATAGATGAAATGTAAGTTAAAGATAAATTTCACCAAAAATAAGGTGCTTTTATGTTAGCAAAAGTATAAAACGCTTGTAATACATAACATCTCGAGAAAACAACCAAAAACTTCAAACATAGGGTGATTCTTCAAAGGTTTAATTCAAAAAGTGTGAAGATATTTGGAAGAGACTATAGGAGTGATGAGGCGCTAGAGCGAGCGCGTTAAGTCCGCATATATCCCTAGTTTCTGTGCCTTGAGCGCGTAAAAAGGCTCGCGTTACCATGTACCCTCAAGTCAGTCGCCTTACCTGACACTTCAACATAGTTGCAGCACGTTTAAAAAACGTGTTTTGTGGCGAAACTATTAAAGGTGTCTCCAATATTTTTATGTACTAAAATACACTATACCCTAGAGCAGAGTTTCCGAACCTTTTTCAGCCACGGACCCCTAGNCCAATATTTTTATGTACTAAAATACACTATACCCTAGAGCAGAGTTTCCGAACCTTTTTCAGCCACGGACCCCTAGAAAATCAAGCACAATTTTCAAGGACCCCCTTATTAAAAATACTACAAATACAAAAAAAAATACTTTTTTATAAAAAAATATGTTAATGTGAAGGTTGGTGTTGCTTTTTGCAACTAAATTAGTGATATTTGGGTGGATGTTACTACTAAGTTGTAATCTGAAATCGGATTCCACTTGTAATCTGTTCAGTCACGGCCCGCACTCACTTCAGTCAGTCTCGCACACCGCCCGCTGGCGCACGTTCGTCGTGCTAAGTAAGCGTAGCGATTACGAGACTTTTNACTTCAGTCAGTCTCGCACACCGCCCGCTGGCGCACGTTCGTCGTGCTAAGAAAGCGTAGCGATTACGAGACTTTTAGTGGCATTTATTTGTTATTGTTAAATGGTCCAGAGATAAGACTGCGGACCACAGGTTGAGAAACACTGCCCTAAGAGGACTGTGATGGTGGTTTCAAGATCACGCATGGTATAAATACCTTGAAGCTATATTCAACATCGTTAAAACTACTCTTTCCGAATGTCGTATATTAAAGCACACTACCCGAACATAAGCACAACTGCGATAGTAGCCTCTATTTAACTTCGCTACGCACTTTAGAGCAATGAAATTTCAAGATCACCGCTTAATGTCCCACAAGCACTCGCAGTACGATGACGCACGCCAGTTCCGATCTCCACGCCTAAAGGCGCTGGCGCACTTCCTGCGCATGCAAGCGTAGCCCTTATTGCTCCCTTACTTCTGAACCTAAAAGCGAAAATAACTGAAAGTAGGTGGCCACTTAAACTAGAAGTTATTTCAATGTACAGGAAACTTGTGAATAATGAAACTGCGATAGGTAAATCCGCTGCTAGAGGTGGGCAGAGCCAGATTATCGCCGTCACAGAACCGTATTTTGGCGTACAGTTTGTATCTCGAATACACATTCCCAAAACTCGTCGCATTTTTGGTGAAACACGGCAGCTCTGTACAAGCTTAAATTCTGGGCGAATCATGTACGTAAGTTCAGCGTAAGCTAGCTGCACCGAGTGCTATGATTCCGTCTACCTCAAGGTGTCGAATGGGCCAATACCAGCAGGTAGTTCACAAGTAAACTGCAAATTAAAATCTAGCGATTACGTGATGCGTATTGAAGTACGCATGTGCCCACACGCACTCAAATAAACTTACCAGTTCGTTTTTTTTTATAAATTTTAAAATATGCTTTAGCCAATAAAAAAATTACTGACACCGTCATTTGTTAGAAACAAACTGTTCTGTACGAATAGTAACTTTACAATTAAAGTGTTTCTGCCAACACGCGTGCGTTTTAGCAAGTGCTGCTACAACTGTTCGAGAATATGCTACTGGCGACCACGCCCGGACACTTAGCTCGCACAGTTCAAGATATGGGGGGGGGAGGTTGATAAGAGGATTAGCAAAGCGAGACTTATTGCTGGCTGTTCTTAACCACCGTAAAATAATTCTTCACAAGAGTGTTACCATTAGTACCATTCTCATCCGAACTGAGGGGCTGGCAGCAATTTGAAATACTGAAATGATAAAATTCCTGCTTTTTAAACTGTACAAATGAGCATACCTGTAACTTCAAGATGCTAACACACTTATTTTAATTCCGTGCACAAAAAAATTACTGTGTGGTATTTTCCTGGATGACTTTCCAGAAGCACTAGATTGGCGGTACGTTCTTTGAATAGCTGGACGAGAGCACCTTTACTGAGTGGCACGCTTGGCGTAACGATGCGTTTGAAAAAAAAAATCCGGATATGAGGTGACGACAAGCAAACCCGTTCAAGACAGACATAAGCAACTTTAATGCCTTCTACTTGTCCTAGTGAGGTATAGAAAAGGTCTTGCTTCCATATATCGGTCATAAAAAACTGTTTTTATATTCTCCCACGAATGAGTTAGTCATCCATACCTAGGACTGCTGAAGTGACTTACGTCCTAAAATGTTATAAAACATCCCAATACAGATCTCTTTTTACTTGTCAAGAAGAAGATCTTGCCTTTCGAAAAATCCGGGTAGTAATTTATTTATATATTAATTTTTCAATTCTTTATTTGACCACTGAACTACACATATAACTGAAAGTTAATACCCTGATTTACAGAAATTTTGTATTTGCTACAGCATCTTCACTGACAGACTGAGGGCTTCAGTTTTAAATAGTAGGCGACGATACATAGTTGCTTGTACTCCTCATTGCACTATCTAAATAAGACAAGGATATTAAGATGCTCAAGCCAGGTACAAAATCGTCCAGAGAAGGTATACCAGCAGCTGAGGATTGCAAAATGATTTGGGGGACATGCCAGGGCATATTCTCTTTTTTCATGCAGCTACAGAATGTGGTATGACTTCTGGACCATTAAAAAAAATGGAAAAAATTTTGCATTTCAGAAACTTAAGAGCAATGCTGCTTTTCGGGAATGAATGGAAGTATTCAACAGCTCAGCATCGTCTGTGGAAGAGTTCTCTACAGCAGAGAAGACTTTCTCTTAGCTATTTTTGGAGAAAAACCAGGCAGCAATTTAGACATGGCCAGGTANTTCTCTACAGCAGAGAAGACTTTCTCTTAGCTATTTTTGGAGAAAAACCAGGCAGCAATTTAGACATGGCCAGGTACCGAACGTACTTAAAAGTAGTTCCAAAGCAACCTGCCAATGCAAACTTCAGCATAGCTTCCCTCCAAGCAGCCAAGCAACACTCACTTCGTGTGTTTCACCAACTGCAGCAGGGGTGGGGTGTTGATCTTCCACATATCGAATGGAGTTGGAAGGTTGAAAATGGCAACCATTAGGCCTGTTTCTAGAAGCAGCTTACCAACACATTTTACACCTAATTACGCGAAACTGAAAGTCGGGATGTGAACGGAATTGCGAGTGCTGCAGAAGTGGATTACCGTGCTCCAAAATGTGTGGTTGTTGCAGTGGTTGTGGTTTTGATTATAGCAACAGTGAATCAACACAAGAGGACGAGGATATGTATAGCGGTCCTTGATAGTGACGTCGAAAATTATGAAAGTGACGACCATCATATGCACGCAGATTTGGTCACTCAAAAAATTAAAATAAAAGTTAGTGAGAGGGAGGCAACTTTAAATTCATTCATTGTTACTTTTTTTTTCGTAAATGCCAAATGAGAAGTGGAAAAGCAAGCATTATTTAAAAACTGTTGGCTGCCATTGTTTTAAACAATAGATGCTACAAACCATTCAGGGAACACCAGAGTTTTATTCTTCAACATTTAGTTGAAGGTAATAGCTACAATGTTTTATACTTCGTTAATTAAAGGTAAATCTTTCTATGCTCCAGATTTCTTTTTCCTGCCGACCTATCGATGGATATTTACATATATCTGTAAAATTATCATAAAAAATATGGGCTTGTGACTCTGAAAGTTTATAAATAAAGTAACCACATTACTACAATGCAGTTCACCCACCCGTGCGTGCCAGCCCCTAAAAACAACTGTATCAGTGTTTTCTACTTGGTAACCTTAGTGATTGTTATTTTAAGTATTTTTATGCNCCAGCCCCTAAAAACAACTGTATCAGTGTTTTCTACTTGGTAACCTTAGTGATTGTTATTTTAAGTATTTTTATGCCCTAAAATTGTTGTTTGGAACATGTTTTAAAATAATTCATGGCTGTTGCGTATTTATTAAAAATATATAAAATTCTCTCTTGGAAAACCATAGTAATATTTTATTTTAAAGTGTCTTGGATTTTAAATTATAATTTTTAAGTAAATATTTTTTTGTAATATTTGGAAAGCCCAATTAAAGAGGGATTAATTATATAAAACGACCACGCCTCTNCTAAGTAAATATTTTTTTGTAATATTTGGAAAGCCCAATTAAAGAGGGATTAATTATATAAAACGACCACGCCTCTAGCACTAATGAGATCCCACAATATATTTAGAATAAATGCTTAAAAAAAACCCAAAAGCAGATTTCAAATTCAAAATGACGGATAACTCGTGTTGGGATTTCTTGGAACTTTTTGTATCATGAATTGCGGAACTTCCTTAAAACACTAGTAAAGGTTTTAGCTTGTTTAGAATCTGTGGGTTATTAATCGAGTTTAGTAGTAAGTCCCAGACGAATAATTTGCACGCGTTATCTTGACAATTTAAGTTTATATAATCCAAACACCAAATGAGATATTCCAGTACCACGAAGATAATTCACGATAATTACACGATGCGTAATCTTATGAACTGAAAATCCTGCGCTTACCTGCAAGAGGAATTCATGAATGTAGTGTTTTTTCGGCAGGTTTTTTCTGGTGATTAAATGGACACACTGATGATATGGTTTTGATAATGTTATATAATGCTTCATTACTCCTTCATATTAAAAACCACTGAATGAATGGTTATGATTTCACAGATATACACTGGAGAGCCAAAAAACTAGTATAGGCGTGCGTATGCAAATAACAGAGGCATGGAACCAATCAGAGTAANATATACACTGGAGAGCCAAAAAACTAGTATAGGCGTGCGTATGCAAATAACAGAGGCATGGAACCAATCAGAGTAACACGATGCGGTTAGCAGCACCTATGTAAGACGACAAGCGTCTGGCAAAGTTGCTAGATAGGTTACTGCTGCTAAAATGGCAGGTTATCAAGATTTAAGTGAGTTTGACCATGGTGTTATAGTCGGCGCACGAGAGATGGAACATAGCATCTCCGAGGTAGCGATACAATTTGAATTTTCGCGTACGACCATTTCACGAGTGTGCCGTAAATATCGGGAATCCGGTAAAACATCAAATATTCGACATCGCTGCGGCCGGAAAAAGATTGTGAACGAACGGTACAAACCACGACTGACGATAATCATTACACGTGACAGACGTGCAACCATTTCTCAAATTGGCACATATTTCAATGATGGGGCATCAACAAGTGCCAGCATGCGAACTATTCAACGGACCATCATTGATATGGGCTTTCGGAGCCGAAGGCCTACTCGTNCAAGTGCCAGCATGCGAACTATTCAACGGACCATCATTGATATGGGCTTTCGGAGCCGAAGGCCTACTCGTGTACCGTTGTTGACCGCACTACACAAAGCTTTACGCCTCGCCTGGTCCCGCCAACACCGCCATTGGACTATTGATGACTGGCAACACGTTGCCTGGTTTGACGAGTCTCGTTTCCAATTGTATCGGGCGGATGGACGTGTACGGGTAAGGAGACATCCTCATCAATCCATGGACCCTACGTGTCAACAGGGGACTGTTCAAGCTGGTGGAGGCTCTGTCATGGTATGGGGCGTGTGCAGTTGGCATGAAATGGGACCCCTGATACGTCTAGATACATCTCTGACAGGTGACAGATACGTAAGCATCCTGTCCGATCACCTGCACCCATTCATGTTCATTGTGCATTCCGACGGACGTGGATAATTCCAGCAGGACAATGCGGCACCCCGCACGTCGAGAGTTGCTACCGAGTGGTTCCAGGAACACTGTTCTGACTTTTGACACTTCCATTGGTCACCTAAATCACCAGATATGAACATTATTGAGCATATCTGGGATGCCTTGCAAGGTGCTGTTCAGAAGAGATCACCTCGCACTCCTGTGGGTTTGTGGACTACCCTGCAGGACTCATGGTGTGAATTGCCTCCTGCATACCTTCAATCATTAGTCGAGTTCATGCCACGTCGTCTTGAGGAACTTCTGCGTGCTCGCGGGGGCCCTATACGATATTAGGCAGGTGTGGCAGTTTTTTTGGCTCTTCAGTGTATGTTCACTACATTTTAGACTTTTACTGAAATACCACCTTTTCTAATAAATAAGATTCTTCAAAAACTTCGCTGCAACTGGAAGGTTTGTGAAATTCTCCTCTCCAGTTTTTTAAAGTTTACTCACTCCAGTTGTATTTGTAGTTTTTAAACAAGCTCTTTCAGACTCATTTTTCCGTTTCATTGGTGTGTGCAATTAAAGGTATTTCTCTCCTTCAGCTGTCTTCGGGATCGAATATGAACAGATTTGTCAACACCACTGGAAGAGCGCACTTTTTTTGTGAATGTCAGCAATGCATGCTACATTTTCTCCAATTCAATAAGTCTTCCATTGAAGGCAGTAAGTGAACATATATGATAAGAACTTTGAATGTAGTTCTCTTTCATTCTTTTTAATTTTATTACAAATATTTTCACCATTCTTTGACTGCCGTGAGCGGTAAAGCAGAATGCCACTAGTATGCGTACGTGTGTCGCTGCACTTGCTTAGCCCTTAGATTACGTTTTATTTCCATGAATATTGTCAGATGTTAATTTACTACTCACTGCAAGAGGAGATACAGAGTANCCTTAGATTACGTTTTATTTCCATGAATATTGTCAGATGTTAATTTACTACTCACTGCAAGAGGAGATACAGAGTAAGAATTTTAGTTTCTTTGCGGGCAGGGAAAAATCATAACTTTTTCCTCGTGTTTTTAAGTTGTTTGTTTCTGATGAAAATATGAAGAATTTCATACATCAGAAACGGCTAAGTTTGTTTATTTTGTATTTTTTTTTTTACCTTTTTTTTTTTTAGTTTGCCTTTACTTTTAGCGAGATTTTTACAACACCCGAGATGGCAACAAACATTAAATTAAAAAAAATTCTGGACTGTTTTATTATCCTGTAAACTCTTCATGAAGGTCCCCACTGTCTATCTTCTCATGCGGCAAAGTAAGGTATTGACTCCTAGAGAAGCTTGTAAGATTCTTCACTAGCACGTAACATGAAAAACTCCTTGCCTGCGTTACTACACACAAAATGATTTAATTTATATTTTCCTCGCCACTCTACCATTGTTTTTCGAAACTCCACAACCCCGTAAGGAACTAAGGCCGTGTATCGAATGGCCCAGAGAGCGCTCTCTCATGCTCTCTCTCTCTCTCTCTCTCGCGACCACGTCATAATGACGTCAGAGAGAACACACTCTGGTCGTGTCAATTCGTCGGAGAGAGCACGAAGTTCAATGCTCGCTAGCGCTCTCGCACACTCTCTGACCACGCGCCATATTTGTTTACATTATTTCCGTGATTTAAAACAGTTATAGTAGCTTTTTAGGCAAAAAAAAACCGTTGCATTTTAACTGTAATTGAATAATTCAACCGTTTCAAACAACGAAATAACTTACGTAACACGTATTTATAAAAATATAAACACGGATTTCTGACAGTATCGTTATTTTTGTCACCTTGCTGTAACATGACGGTAATATAAAGAACGAAAATAATTGTAATTTATTTGCTAATAATTATTCTGGCAGTGCTATAATTACGTGTTTGTGAATTAATTTACACAGATAAATTATTTACAATAGCTATGACCGATTTTAGCTTAACATGATTTCCCGCCTTTTGGCATCAGTGTCTGCCTGACGTCGGAGAGACAAGAGAGAGTGGTTGTCTCAGTTCCACAGAGCGAGAGCGTGAGAGAGCGTGAGAGAGCGCGAAGCAGTGCTCTCGTCNCCTTAGATTACGTTTTATTTCCATGAATATTGTCAGATGTTAATTTACTACTCACTGCAAGAGGAGATACAGAGTATATATTTTAGTTTCTTTGCGGGCAGGGAAAAATCATAACTTTTTCCTCGTGTTTTTAAGTTGTTTGTTTCTGATGAAAATATGAAGAATTTCATACATCAGAAACGGCTAAGTTTGTTTATTTTGTATTTTTTTTTTTACCTTTTTTTTTTAGTTTGCCTTTACTTTTAGCGAGATTTTTACAACACCCGAGATGCCAACAAACATTAAATTAAAAAAAATTCTGGACTGTTTTATTATGCTGTAAACTCTTCAAAAGAGGTCCCCACTGTCTATCTTCTCATGCAGCAAAGTAAGGTATTGACTCCTAGAGAAGCTTGTAAGATTCTTCACTAGCACGTAACATGAAAAACTCCTTGCCTGCGTTACTACACACAAAATGATTTAATTTATATTTTCCTCGCCACTCTACCATTGTTTTTCGAAACTCCACAACCCCGTAAGGAACTAAGGCCGTGTATCGAATGGCCCAGAGAGCGCTCTCTCATGCTCTCTCTCTCTCTCTCTCTCTCTCTCTCTCTCGCGACCACGTCATAATGACGTCAGAGAGAACACACTCTGGTCGTGTCAATTCGTCGGAGAGAGCACGAAGTTCAATGCTCGCTAGCGCTCTCGCACACTCTCTGACCACGCGCCATATTTGTTTACATTATTTCCGTGATTTAAAACAGTTATAGTAGCTTTTTAGGCAAAAAAAAACCGTTGCATTTTAACTGTAATTGAATAATTCAACCGTTTCAAACAACGAAATAACTTACGTAACACGTATTTATAAAAATATAAACACGGATTTCTGACAGTATCGTTATTTTTGTCACCTTGCTGTAACATGACGGTAATATAAAGAACGAAAATAATTGTAATTTATTTGCTAATAATTATTCTGGCAGTGCTATAATTACGTGTTTGTGAATTAATTTACACAGATAAATTATTTACAATAGCTATGACCGATTTTAGCTTAACATGATTTCCCGCCTTTTGGCATCAGTGTCTGCCTGACGTCGGAGAGACACGAGAGAGTGGTTGTCTCAGTTCCACAGAGCGAGAGCGTGAGAGAGCGTGAGAGAGCGCGAAGCAGTGCTCTCGTCAGGTTGTGCGAAAGAGTGCTCTCTAGAAAGAGCATTCTTTAAATTGAGATNCAGGTTGTGCGAAAGAGTGCTCTCTAGAAAGAGCATTCTTTAAATTGAGATATGACCTAAATCAGTTTAATATAATATCGAAATTGTATTAATTCAATTTTGGAAATCAATTCATACACGTGTCTGCGTGTTAGAAACATCCGTTGTACGGCGAGCTAATTACTCCCTGGCAAATACGTTATTCCTATTCTCACCCTACAACTTCAAGTAACACTGTCAAAATTGTTTCCTATCGCTCAAATGCACGTCTTAGTGCACCCTTGAAATTAAACTCCAATGTACTTTCAAAAATTATATCTGCTTTCTAGTTTTTTTTAACCTTCTCCTGTTGAATTTACAAGCTTTCACGCGACCTAGATTTTCACCTCCCCCCTCAAAAAAAATATTACACTTTCCCAAAAAAAGTGTAATTTCTCCTCTAATAATTTTACGCACTTTTTGAACGAGTGAGTTCAATGTTCTAACGCACTTTTACACATAATTACATCAAATTTAATAATTAAACTGAATTACGTTTATCTCCTTCCCTACCTAAACCGAGATGGCCAACATCAATTTTCTGATTCTCCACTAAAAAACAGCACTCACGACATTACTTCACAACATTGCATATGTGACTAATTAATAACTCCCACTATCAAATAACTTCCACTATCAGGCCAGTTGTAAAGAAACACTGCCACACTGCCGCAGTTCCATTACACGCCAACTAATTTTCATAAAAATCGTTGTGGTTGTGAACTAGTAAATATTTATAATACTACACTGCGCGTACCCAAACAATACATCACTGATTAAAGCTTAAGACCAGAAGGTTTATTTTATGAAAGAGGCGAAGAGAAAAATTCAGAGTTAAGTTTCTCATTACTGTGGATATAATTATTCTTCTATTTCTGGAGCATGAAGAATGATCCCAGTCTTGTTTTCTCAGTTTCACATCAATCAAACTGAAGGCTCCCCAGTTTGTAACGTCTTAATACGCAACCCGTGTTGCGAAACTTAATTGAACTACGAACTGTTGGCAAGCAAGCGAAAACATCCGGCCGCTAATCGAAACGTCGATGTGCAGTACTTCCAAACGAACAACACTTGGCCCAGAGGCTTGTATTGGAGCCAGGCGCTGCAAGTGCTGGCATAAGTAAGGTACTTCCAAACGAACAACACTTGGTCCAGAGGCTTGTATTGGAGCCAGGCGCCGCAAGCGCTGGCATAAGTAAGGTACTTCCAAACGAACAACACTTGGCCCAGAGGCTTGTATTGGAGCCAGGCGCCGCAAGCGCTGGCATAAGTAAGGTACTTCCAAACGAACAACACTTGGCCCAGGGGCTTGTATTGGAGCCAGGCGCTGCAAGTGCTGGCATAAGTAAGGTACTTCCAAACGAACAACACTTGGCCCAGAGGCTTGTATTGGAGCCAGGCGCCGCAAGTGCTGGCATAAGTAAGGTACTTCCAAACTAACAACACTTGGCCCAGAGGTTTGTATTGGAGCCAGGCGCCGCAAGCGCTGGCATAAGTAGGCTTTCTCGGCCCGGTAATCTTCACAGTCCACTTAACATAAAGCGTGCCAGGCGACTTGCGGGATCAAACTTGCTAATGTACCTTCAAAACTCGAGGTTACTTACTAGCTCTTGTCCTGTTTAAGGCTGCCCCGCCGACCAGCGGCATCGTCCGGCACAATTAAAAACATTGGTTTTACTATGCAAACCGTTTCAAAGTAGCTTCGAAGTATGAAAGGGGCGACGCACATAGGAGAATTGGTATTAAAAAAACCGGACATAATATTTTATGGGTTTTTTTTTAAAGATAACACAGTAAAAATGCAGAATCTGGTAAAAATTATATACATTAAATCAAAATACTAGTTCTCTTCTTCCTCCGTGTCGTTATCATTATCGCGCACAGCTGGAGCACTTGAGATCAGCATGTCCATGGCCTGTCTTGAGAAAGGCTTACTTTCTTTATGTTGCCTTGGCTTGTTACAACTCAAGAATGGGTCTGAACTTAATAAAAGTAGGTTGATGACGTCTTTAATGTTAAGATTTTAAAATATTGATTTATTTACTCAATGTCTTTAGTGTAATGGTATTCAAAATGACGAAAGTACGCAGACCTGTTTTTAATGGAATTATTTTTTGGATAGCATCAGCTTCACATATCTATAACAACCATTGCCAGAAAACCTCCGACACATAAACAAAAACACTATTTACTATTTTTATTAAGTTAAATCTGAGACTTTCTTAGGTATTACAATCTTAGGGCAGTATTTGTTTTTATTTTCATAGCTAACTAATTAAATTATGATCAAAAATAATGTACAAACCCTCTTCTTTCATTTTCAAAAAACTTTTGTTCCAAACAACACCAAAAGCTAATACAATTCACTGCAGAAATGCGGGTAATTAAGTGAAACGCCGAGAGCTTACAACATACAGTTCACGTAAAGACACGTTCAGACCGTCGGTAACGCAAATGAGTGGAGCACGGGAACATTTTACTGCTGTTGTCTAGTGTGCCAACCACTTGGCTCTAAAAACATCCCATTGCAGAGGAGTTTTGACGATCTTTATGATTTCCACTCGTGACCGGTTTTGTGATACGATTTCTCGTATGTGCGACGTTAAAAAGGCAGTTATTACAAGAAGTTACCGACATAATTAATTAGATTATTTTCCTCTTACACGCATATGTTAGTGAGTTTGACGAGATGCACTAAGGCTTAGATCGTAGTATCGTGCGTGCGCACGCACGTGTGTGTGTGTGTTTATGCATGCGAAAAACTGTAAGCAGAAGTAATTTTCCAACAGATTTGATGGTAAACGTAGGAGCACATTCCGAGATAATGCGTAACCCTGTGACAATATCTTGGTAGCAGAACGCTTCCAAATCTTCGTGTACACATTAGACAGTTCACACAACACATTGTGTTCGAGTTAAACAATTCGGTGGCACTTTTCCAAAGATAAGACAACGCTACACTAGCAACACTGCCGCTTAGAAAATAAGAGACTACCTATAAGAATTTGATATAGACTACCATAGAACAATCTGCAGGCAAATTGTGGTCAGCCTTGCTTCAGAATTTACTAACACATTTAAGTTTAAATTTCAGGTGGATGCCTTTCAACATGGCACACTACAATAACATGCCAAACTGGGTTCACCTCGCTTTAATTGCTCCAGAGAAAAAAAATATTTATAGAATTTTAATGGATTATCCATTCTGAAAATAAGCAGCTTACTCATTTAAAATTACTAAAATCGTGTTGTTTGTATAAATACAATTGATATCTTACTTTGTTGGGATTAGTTTTGGGAACTCGGTAAAAAAAAATCTCTATATTCCAGGTGGCGATTTTTTTTACAAAAATTGAGGGCAAAGTGAGAATTTACGTAATTAATGCTTGCAATACGTACAGTCTGCGAGTGTATTTTGGTTGATTTTGGTCTAATGATTCGATGCACGCGGCATTACCTTAAATATTCATATTGCCACATTTTGAAAATACGTATCATACAGAGTTTAAAGTAAACTCCCACAGCACTGCTATTAGTCTAGATATAGTCGGAATAAGTTGAATAGCTCCACTTATATGACATAGGGGCATTCTTTATTCACGTGGCCCTGTCTTAAAAAAAGATGGGCAAACGAGGCTGTGAACAGGAATATTTAATGCCAACAATATGTACTGCCAGCATACAAAATCTAGTTTGAAACTGGTATAATTATATGTGGCATTCTAATTTGAAATATTTATACACGAAATCCAATTTGAAAATTTCTCCGATTTAATGGTCTTATTTCTAGGGCGGCATATCACAACCCCACCTGTATGGCAAATTTAGCGAAAATCGGTTGAGTGGATCAAGAATTTTTTTTTCAAGAGTCGACTAGCTCCTAAAACGGCGGACTACACATTCCTGAAACACTATCTTTCCTTCATAAAGAGACTAAAAATGCATGCCGGGATATTTTAATGGGAGCCTTGCGTACCACTACTCAATTTATAAATCTTCAGTGCGTATTTTATTTAGTACCCACTGGCTACTGTGTGTAGACTGAAACAATGCACTTCAGTATGCAGGCGAATGGCCCGACATACCGCATTGTCCACAGTTTCTTTATTAAGACACCCGTATCTGTCCTCTTAAACTATACACGCGATTTGCTTTTTAGAGCACCCGTGCAGTTCTCTTCTGGATAAAATTCGCAAGAAAATAACTGCTTCTCGACACATTTCTACTTTCAAAGCAAGACCTGTCCGAGTTCGTCGGTCCTCTACATATTTGGTTGGCTATATGTAATTCAAAGAAGTTGCAACAGATACGCACAATATATCCACGTAATGGCTACAAGTCAAATTAAACCAGTTCGTGTTTATTTCTACCAGGGTTTTCTTTTAAATCATTATTTTTAACTCCGAGTTAACTCAAACGTGTGTTTCAAAAGTATTTTATTAATTCTATTTACGTTGGAGAACCTGTAGACCTATGGTCTGACAATGAATGTACACTCGTGAATGTAGTTATGTGACCAAACTGTAGGGTATCACTCAAAAGGGTTTTACGTAAAGGTGACGTGTGATAGCTATTCTCGGTAAAGTGAGTACTTTTCAAAGTCCTCTCATCTGGAATAATAGTCAATAAACAATTTTATTTTAACATTAGACGTTAACTTCCAAGTGCGATGGAATATGCACAGTGTTTTTATTACTTACATTGCAGTATTTATTTTAAAAAGTGGTCAAAGGATCAAAAAATGACAGAATGAATGACCGTGAACAACCTATACAGGAGTGTTATCATCCTTTACTGCCTCTGTACTCCGAAATTATACATACAGGTACAGGAATAATTCATTTTGTTGGATCCTGCACTTGGTCCAATTTAAGGAACAGGTTGTTTAAAATAGACCATTTATTTATAAGGAGTTGTATTTATAATTGATTTATAATTCATAATTTATTTATAATTTATTTTTAAGTACACGAAAAAGAGAATTTTGAAAACTGGTCCAGTATAGACAACTTTCCCTTATACGTGACGTGGCTCAACAATGATGAAACCCACACACACAAACAAAAACACACAAACACATACACACAAACACACAAACACACAAACACACAAACAAACACAAACAAACACACACAAACACACGCCTCCTAGACATACGCCTACACTAATGAATGTGTCTATATTAAAACGAACCGCCGGTCTCCATAATTGGACCACTTAGATGATGAGTTACCTCAAGTATTTAGGAGATACTGAAGTGTACTAAATTATTTTTGAAGTTATACTTCTTTTGACGCGTTGAGGGTAAAAGTTTAGTGTGCAACGGAAGTTGAGCGCGCACAGTGTAACGAAATTCGACAGTGAACGTGGTAGGGGTATGACACAACACTGAAATACAAATTGTTATATTTGCCTAGTAACAGAGCTTAAGAGTATTATCTCTCTCACTTAGGTTTTTGAAGTTATGCTTCTTTTGGCGCATGTCTTTCTTCGGTCATTTTTATCGTTTTACTACTTACATAAATTATTTGCATAAGTGATAAAATTTTATTTTAGTAACGCCAAAGAAGTATAACTTCTAACGCGCTTACATAAGTACACGCACTCCATGTTTTTTAACATTACACTCTCCACAGAAATACTTTTTCAGATCCTATCAACACCTGCGCATTTAGAATGCACCCAAAACCTACACTCCATGCACTGTATCATATCTTCAATGCTTTCCTCTTCACACAAACTGAAGAACAATCTACTTTGATCGTAAATTGTTTTTTTCTTCACTCCTTTTACATGTTTAGAAGCACCCACTCGGTTCAATGGACTCCCGTATTACCATTTCTTGTTTTCACTAATGATGCTGTTCTTGTATGTGCTGGATGTAAATTCAGTTGCAGATCCTGCTCTTCTTCTCTTCGGTTTCCTAGGTTGGACAAGTGTGTCAGGCGATATTTCCCCCCGNATTCAGTTGCAGATCCTGCTCTTCTTCTCTTCGGTTTCCTAGGTTGGACAAGTGTGTCAGGCGATATTTCCCCCCGTATAACTTTCAAAACCACTCTTTTCTCTGGGGTCGTGTTGTTAAGGGCGAGTGCAATTGCATCTGCTACGGGAGTAATGACCTCTGTAGGAGAATACGTGGTTAGATCATTTTCTGTCTAAACGTTTTGATTTAAAATATCAGAAGCAGCAAAATATTGGTCGGTAAAAACTTTACGGTCGACCGGCCATACTCCCAATTTCTTAAAACCATTAGCAGCTGTTTAAACGACAGCAGCTCGTTCATATGCTTCACCCAGCAGCCCGGCAACTTGGAAAATGGTGACATTGAGCCCAGGATGTGTTCTCAACCACTTCTGCACAGCTTGATCAAAGTAGTTGTGCTGAAGTGATTAGAAGAAGGCTACATAAAGTGGGTGCATTCGATGCGTAGTATGCGAAGGAAGTTGCAAAAGAATGACCCCATTGTCTTGAGCTAGTAGTAAGACTTCCAATTTCTTGCTCTGCTTACTATATCCACCAAGCAGTATTAATACTTTGCTGTCACTGGTTGGAAAGGCAGTCTTTATGAAGTGCTTTAACCACCTACAAAAAAGTTCAGAGTTAATGCATCCTGAATCAGATATTTCAATAAGACTTCCCGGTGGTGCCCCTAGACCCATTTTGTTTGTCATCCTCAGTCTTTTGAAAACTAACATTGGTGGAGTGTAGCGCCCAGCAGCACAGACACAACAAACAATTGTAGTGTTGACTCCTCGCTCTCCACTCGAAAGTGCGCTAATCTGTTTTCTTCCTTTACGTCCTACAATATTTTGCAACCTTTTTCTGTACTATAGAGAATCCACTCTCATTTACGTTATAAATTATTGTAGCGTCCAAGTCATGAGCATCGCAAATTCGTTCCAAAATATCAAAAAAATGCATCTACACGCTATCTACAGAAACCATTCGCTCGTGCTATCGATGTAGGTTTTGGCTGCCGTAACGACAATTCCGGATGCCGTTTCATGAAGGCGTGGAACCACTTCTTACCTGCCATTTTTCTCGCGTGTTGAAGTTGTGTTGTTTGCTGTTTATTTCTGCAAGTTTCCTAATATCTGTGATAGTTAATCCAAACATCATGTCTTCAAATCTCAAAATATGTTGTGCAAGTTGGTTCTCTATTTCTTCTGAGAAATTTTTTTAACCTTCCTAGCTGCTTTATTTTTCCATTTGAAAATGTATTCTTGTTTTCTGCATTGGTTTTAGAGTAAGTAGCCTTATGAACATTGTACATCTGAGCACATTCATTCAAACCATGATCACCATTTAGATATGCAGAAACTGCCATGCTCAGCTCATCTGAACTCCCTTTTGCGTATTTTCCATAAACTCGCGAGATACAGCTGTGGTCCAATTTAGGCGCCGGAACAATATAGGCGACTTTCCCCTACAACACGCATTAAAATATTTAGCACGCAAAGTGAGGTTAAGGTGTGCGAAGTTTGTTTACACGCTGTTCAGTTTCCATCTTTATTTTCAACCAAAGGCAAAATAGACGCACCGTTGTTCTGTTTCATCGTGCACTCAAGAACTTATTTAGTAACGGAATAACATTTCACGAGTTTTATAGCAGCTGCATTAGCGCAGGCAACGCAACAGGGCCTACGATATTTCGGGGCGGAAACCCTAGTTGTGGTCACCAACTGCTCGACATGATTTCGAAAGACCGTAAAGTTCTCAGTGGCATGAGTGGACTCGGTTCCAAGTGGCACTGCGGCAGCTGATGCAGAGGAAGCACAGAGCACGGCAGAGCGGAGAGGAGCGGACAAGATCAATAGCGAGATGAAACTGCCGCCGCTGCAGCAACCCGACGTCTCCAACCACGAAATGATGGCGTGGACTCTGCCAACAGAAGCGAATACTGGATTGTGTTCTCTGATACACTTCCGAGTCGTTTCTGGAAAATAATTCTTAACCGGAACGCTTGGTGGTGTTAACATAGTTTTTAATCTAGAATTTTCACACGGCATTTCCATTCACTCAAAGGAGAACATTTAAAAGCAATGTGTGTTAGGTACATTAACATGGAACATGGATAACAGAACGGAGGCGGAGAAAACATTGTTGTTTCAAACTTCATCTGTTTCCATTACTTCCCTTGAATATCCAGGTACTTTAATATTTTCCGACCAAATCTTATTTATAGATGGTGGCGTGCCTACTACTATCTATTATCGCAACGTATTTCATAATCCTAACCATGCCATCTATCACGTGGCTAATCACTATGTAGTGAAACTTAAACACTGCATACTACAAAATTCTGAGGTCGAAGCACTGAGGCATCGTTTGGACACATACTTCATGGCAAACCATGGATTACAGCCGAGTCATCATATAGTTTCTCCTCCCTCTGAAGACGAAGAAGGAGAGGTATTTTAATTCCTGTCAACTTCAGACCTAGTAAAATATGTAGGGCCTGTGCATTTTTATCATGAAAATTTAAGAATATAAAAACTTTTGATTTTTTTTAAGCTTGTGGGTTAAGTATTTTCTACGTGAATTATTTAACTGAAAGTCAAACTACACAGCTACCTCGAAGGGGACGACAGAGTTGAATGAAATCTTAACTAAATAGTTTTGATATTTTTCTTAAGCATGCTTACGTAACCTATTTTCGTACGTTTGTTCAAACATACCAAAGTAAGACATTTACAAGATTTTTTTAATGCATAATTTTGTATAAAGATTTTATAATTAGTGGCTTAGGAATGTTTGCCTGTAATTTGTGTGTGTTACACGTAGATAAGATAAATTAACAGACAGGAAATATCTGTGGAAGTGTGATCGGTGATTCATGCTAGTTGTCAAAAATAGTAAGAAATGTTCAATATTTATGGATGCAGGTATCGAGAAAGAATGAGAAGAATGGATAAGATAAGAAAAATGATGATTTTTGACGCAATTATTCCAGCAAGAATGAAAACATGCAAGTTAAAAATATTTTTGTCTGTTCTGATTAAAATTAGTTACGTGTTCATCAACCTACCAGCAGGATTTATTTAATCGATTATAGTTTTATAGCGAATGATTCATTTGCAAAGTCTAAGGAACAAGAACATTAAAATAAGAACGAGGAAGGTGAAACTAAAAATTCCAAAATATTTAAGACATAAGCACGTAGGTTACTTATCAGAATGAAATTGTTACTTATCAGAATGAAATGTCAGTCATTTGCGAAATATTTAGAAATATTAAGAAAGAACTGGATAGAAATTAACTTACACAAAAATGGTGTCAATTTCCGTAATATAGCAGTAAGGGGTTTGTGTTATACCGCACGTGTAAAAAGCGAGATTACATTATCCCTGTGTTCCTAGGGTTCCTTTATAAAACTTATAATTCTATTGGCAGTAATTGGAAATCAATAAGTATAAAATCTGTAGTTATACCCCGAATTTAAAAAGTTAAAAAATGTTACATGTTCATGTTTATATATTATAGCTAAGTTGGCTGTTATTGTATTATATCTTAACATTTTCAGAAGCATGCATTTTATTTATAACATAATTTACTATACCCTGGAAAGAAGGAGGCCTTACTTAAATGTTTGTTTCCGGGCCTTTGGTTTGTAGTTACGCCACTGTACGTTGTCGTTCTCTTCCTGCCGCACCATGCTTTCTTCACACGACACACTGCGTTATGCTGCTCTCCAACTTATCACATAAGCCTAATCTTGTCACTGTTGCATGTAACAGTGGCGCATTGTCGAATTATGCTCTCCATCGTCTCTGCATCTCTATCCTGTTCTCACATTTCCAATAGCACTTCGAAATCCACTTACGTTGCTTTAATGGAATCCTTATTTCAACCACTTCCCCTAAAATTGTAGTTCTGTCGCTCGTGTTGTAAACGGAACTAACAGCAGCATAATAGGCTACACACACTCGTAAAACGCCCAAAGTTGTCCTTATAGCGTCAAATACACGCAGTTACTAGTACGCGACATGCTTCAAACTCACAAAGAGTCTAATTTAATTTGGGATACCCGGCACTGTACGTCAAATTAAAATATAATTTGCCCATGGGATATACTTTATATTTCAACTCAAGCATTGTACACGTTTGTCCGCGCTACGAACCAGGCAGTGGTTCGGGAAGGTAGCCTTCCTCTGGTTGAAGAAGGTAGCCTTCCTCTCATGGCCTAGCCTCGCTACCACTGCTTTAGGAGTACTAGGGACACACGCACTCGATGGAGTCAGAAACAGGTAAGCAGCACAGTGAAGGGAAGGCATCTGTCTCTCCTTCTTCGGTCACTACACAACACAATACACAATGGCAGAAGCCAAGTAGGAAACACACACCACCAACAGCCAATCAGACACAACTTCGCGTTGATCTTCCAATAGAAAACTCTCTCTCACCATTAAGTGACAATAGTAATGAAAACGAAAGTCAGGATAGCTCCAAAACTGTAGTATCACAAGTAGAGACAATTAAAAAAAACTCTCGCGCCACCGGTGTATATCCCAGACATCCAGAAACTAAGATATATTACAAATAATTTCGACTAAGATTATTTCGAGAAAATTACACTCACCAACAAACAGCACCTGAAGATGCAGGTAGAGAAAGAGAAGCATTCCTCATTTTGTAAGCGGTTAGAACAACGCCAACTGCAATATTACACGCACACTATGAAATCTGACAAGCCAAACAAGATAGTCATTAAAGGACTACCACATAGCACAGACACAAAAAGAGTAGAGAGAAAGAGAGATCTTAAACGATATAGTTTTACACCTATCCACGTTTGGAGTTTTAATACACCAGAAGATACACCTGCAGTCTTTGGGGCTGTAGTTAAACAACACAAAAGATACGACATAATGAAAGTGCGCACACTGCTCTATATGACAGTTCGCATTGAAAGGTATAAACACTGCCCTGAAGATGTGGTGCAGTGCAGGTGATGCTGTGCTTGTAACACACAGCCAGGCCTATTATGTTAGCTTCTGCGCAGCTTTTAAGATAAATAAATAAATTTGTTAGTATAAATAAATTAATGTTCATAAATAAGATTCGTATTTAATCGCATAATTAATTAAAGGAGCTGTATGTATGTGTGTCAGGCCTTCAGTCAGGCATACGGGAGTAATCCTAACGATGACTACAGACTCAATAGAATATATTATCTTAATTATCAACCACTCTATTGCTGGTTGACTCATTGTATTAGACAACTTGTTAATCCCTTCTGGATACAATATATGTACTATTATAATTCCCATAGTTCTTATCAGCAGCGCTGTACGTCTGTGTGTCTGACCTTCAGTCAGGCATACGGGAGTAATCCTACCGATGGCTACAGGCTGCATATAATATATTATATTTGTTAAATATTATATAAGTTTAATTCATCTCAAGTTTACTAAGAGTCTTGACTCATAGTACTTTAACAGTACTCGAGGACTTAACTTAAGTTTAGGTTAATTAGGCTAAGATTAACCTCTTCTTTCAGGTAAATTACCATCTTGTTAAGGATTATGAAAAAGTCGGTTTGTGGTAGCTTGCTGGCACTCACCGACAGCTAATTCTATTTTTCGTTTAAGTTTCAGGATCCACTGGGGATTCGGATTCGGGGGGGGG
>NQII01002939.1:54586-99818 GCA_002778355.1 Clitarchus hookeri | reverse complement strand
AAAGTTGACCCGCCCCCTCTCTACTAGCACTTTTCCCTATGATAATAAAGAGCATGATTCCTATACATCTGTCTCTTGTAGCATTTTCTGTTAAGCATGATAATGCGTGAAACAATTTTTTAATTATTTCCTGTCGAAAGGGTTTTTACGGTGACTATGCCGGGTTTTCCCTTTCTCTTCTAAATATAGTTTAGCTATAAGTACACCTAGGGAGGTTGTCATGGCCAAAAGCCGGCCATGGCAGCCCAATCCCTGCTGTGATGCATGTCTCCTTGCATGAAATCCCTTCCTTGTAAGCGTATGGGGCTTAGCCCTGAGACGCACTTAACTCCCGCGGGCTCATAACACTTAGTTTTAGAGTAGCTAGTAAAAAAAAAGCAGAACACTGCAGTTTTTCGCACACAGCGATAGAGACAACCCCTACATTATTCTTTTACAACACACCAAAGGGCGCCCTGCCCAGGCTGGTTATGTGGGAACTCGTGACAGGTGGGAAATAGCCCGAACCACCACTCGTTTTCCAGGTCAAGTGACACACATGCCAGTCGAGGTAGGGGTCGGGGGGCTAACTAAGCTAAATTAATTATATAATAATCACNAAGGGCGCCCTGCCCAGGCTGGTTATGTGGGAACTCGTGACAGGTGGGAAATAGCCCCAACCACCACTCGTTTTCCAGGTCAAGTGACACACATGCCAGTCGAGGTAGGGGTCGGGGGGCTAACTAAGCTAAATTAATTATATAATAATCACAAAAAAACACAAAAATAATACAACAAAAACCATATATACAATCACATATATATAATATATATTTTTAATTTTAATTTTAAACTTATAACCTATAATAACGCACCGACCTGATAGTTTGTTGCAGCTCGGGAAGAAGACGACTTGGGAAAGGGGGGCCCCACTGCTGCTGGGTTCAGAGACTGGTACCAGCCCCCCCTCCCAACTCTAATTTATTTATAAGGGTTTTATTATTCCAATGTCACAAACGCTGAAACGATGAAACGTACCCCGAGGGAGGCCTGCATAGGACACCTCGGGGGTCTAGGGACTCACCGACACACTACATGCGAAATTAATTAGCACACTTGCCAACAACAATTCAACATGCTAGACATACATCACAACACAACATTCACTCCAGCCGGGAGGCTGGAGGGGAGATTCACTCCCCCGCCGAACACACGAAAACGTAATTTTAATTAAAATAGGAAACATCAATTAACTCGCCTTAATAAGGGCCCGGTGCCCAAATCCCCACATTTGCACTGCCACCGCCGCTGACCCAATGATTATTTGAGAAAGTTTCGGGGTGCATTTGCTTAACAAACACCCAGTGAGTTATGGGAGCTTCGGTTTCCGGTCTCACAACACTAAAAGCCATTTGGTGGCATATGAGGGTTCGGTGGCGGTACACGTTTGTAAGGATAAATTAGGGTAATTAGAAAATATATTTCTTCTGCCTCATTATGATTAACTAGCAAACCGACCCGGCTTCGCCCGGGTACAATTGAGTGTAACAGTGATGCACTAATAAATAAATTTGGAAAAGACAATTCATTTATGTGAAAATAGAATTATAAAATTATACTATGTTGGCCTAGGTTTTTTAACTGATTACGGCAACCCAAAAGGAAGGAAATATTTTTTATCAGATAGCCAAGATGTATGAAAATCACAACGTGAGTTTCATCAAGTTTCATAAATGTACCCAGGTACTACTTTTTGCGCTTGGCTGAAGGATCTTAATCGATCACCAAAGTTAAGCAACGTTCCCAGCGGCACACATTTGGATGGGTGACTGTTTAGTGGCCTAACATCTGAGCGTATCCGGGCTTCGGAGGGCACGTTAAATATTCGGTCCCGGTTGTTATCATTTGATAGCAGTCGTTAAGCTATTTCAGAGGTCCTTAGGCGGCATGGTAAACTCTGACACCAAAGGAAAAAAATATTTCGGTTACGTTCCCAGCCGTTGCAGAATTACGTTTTGTTGTTATTCCCCAGGACCCGTACACTTTACGGGGATAAAAAGTATCCTATGTTCTATTCCAGGACCTAAAGTACCCACATAACAAATTTCAACAAAATCCGTTCAGCCGTTATGGAGCTGAGTGGTAACAAACATACAGACACAGACTTTCGCATTTATAATATTAGCAGGATAGGTTAGGATAGGACTGACATAACGCGTAATCAACAGGCGAAATTTATGCTCATTTTTAGCAGATACTGCAAACACGAGACACCAAATTTGCTACTGACTTGGCGTATCTACCAACGCCAGTACTGCTGTGCTGTAGAAATTATTCCATCCCCATAGGCCACTGCAGAAGGAATTGATCGCCCTAATGACGTCACATGGAAGGAGAGAAAATGAAGTTACTGCCTCAAGGTCTTGTCGCGGGACAACTTGTGCGAACATCCGCACACTCGAGGGTGTCTTACGACTGAGTTCTTCCCATTGCCGTGATGGCAGCACCACGAGGTGTCAATGCGGTACAAGTTTGAGGGAGTGAGAATGACGAAGATTCCCTCCGCACATGATACATTTACTATAGACTGTTTGCGGTTTCCTCGCAGTTTTTAAGCAAACCTTTGAAAAATCACCCCATGTATGACGTGTATCATAAACTTGTTATACTTGTGTTTACCCAAAAGCACTCCATTTCGAGTTAAATTAAACTGTTACTTATATTTCATCTATAATTAATATGAATAAAAACAGAGATAAAATAGGTGTGCTGGCAATACCTAGTAAGAAATAGTCCTAACGCAAAATATTATCACACTGAGTGCACACCAATTCGGTGCGTTGACCCTTTGGTGCAAATTTCTATCTTCACTTGGTTAAGCTTTGTTTGCATGAGGCGGAGGAATATCCTGGAAGTAGAACTTTAGCAGGGTTTCAGAAAAGTTAAAGTAGCCGTGAATGGACAAGTATTATTAACAAGCGCTTATTCTGAAACTGTTATTGGAGAGGGCACGAATGTAGACCAACTGAACGGGAGAAACGTGTACAAGAGTTCCCTTGCCAGTTTCTACCACTGATACTCACAAGTCATAAGCTTGCCGAAAGAAACAAAATAAAAGTAAATTGTATACAAGCCGGTGGCCATATGAGTTTTTTAAGCACTGGGTATGTCAAATCAAAAATATGCATTTATTATTCGACTAAATTTTTTTTTAATTTACAAGAAATTAATTTTTTATTTGTATCGAAATTTTACACAGAGTATTGCAGAACCATGCAGAAATATATCACTCAGTTACTACATTCCCGGTCTCCTCTCTTCAAATTCAATTCTTNGAGTATTGCAGAACCATGCAGAAATATATCACTCAGTTACTACATTCCCGGTCTCCTCTCTTCAAATTCAATTCTTACACCATGTCAAAATCTGCCAATTATGCATTGCCTCCACTGTTAAGTAGGCGTGATATTTTAATGTAATTATAGTATTTTATGGGATTTTTAAATTATGTATATGTGACCAATCCAAGCTCATCATTTAAGTAGCGACCACCTGCAGAAGTCATGTTATCATCGTAAGGATCAGCATCAACCAACATGTATAGGCATGGTTGTTTATGATTTAAGTACCATTAGTGATAGGTCCTTAAGATAGGGAATCTACGATGCCAGCTCGGGTGATAGTCTTTATTATTATCTTCTGCGTTCTTCTTGACCATAAATCCTACCACCCTCCAAGTCAATATTCCGAACCTTCCACCACCCTTTCACCACCCTTTCACCACCCTTTCACCACCCTTTCACCACCCTTTCACCACCCTTTCACCACCCTNTCCACCAACCTTCCATCAAACTTCCACCAACCTTCCATCAAACTTCCACCAACCTTCCATCAAACTTCCACCAACCCTCCATCAAACTTCCACCAACCGTCCGATCCTTCCACCAACCGTCCGATCCTCCCATCAATCTTCCGATCCTTCCATCAACATTCCGTCCAATCCTTCGATCAAATGAGCATACTAGCTGGCCACCTAAATGTTCCAAACACCCAGGTCAACCAACCAGATGTCAAACACACCCCAAAAAACCTCGCCCCAAAAACCTCACCTCAAAAACATGCCTCTAAAACACGACTCGATTTTTAGGTTTCTGATTGTCCTAAGCTCAAGGACACGGACATCAAACATGATTATTGTGATGTGTTATGTAATTTATCTGATTTATACTATATTTCACGAATTTTTGGAATTTTTCTCGATTTTCCGGCTTTATGGAAACATTAGGTTTAAGGTCAAGGTCACCCTGGGTCAAGGTTTAGGTCATGGATATCCAAAATATCTGCCAATTTCATTAATGTGTTTTTCTGACATTTTATTTTTTTGTGATTTGTCGCGATATTTTACTCTGAGGTTCAAGGTTAAGGTTATGGGCGTGAGGTCAAAATCACTCGAATTCAAGATATCGGCCGGGCGACATCACAACATGTCAGTCGGCCGGCACCGGAACCTCTTCCGGATCCCGCTGTGCCCATGCATGCATACATGCATACATACATACATTCGTACATACGTTCATTAATACACACATAATCATTCTGATCAATTTTAACATCTACATGTCAAAAGGATAAATATGATACTGTGTCTATCACATATCTAAATACACTATTCAGCCTGGAGTATTGTCTTTCTATGGTCGTTTAAAATCGACTGAGTTCTGTTTAGTGTCTGATTGATTTCTGAAAACTGTTTGTGGCCTGTTTTTGTGGCCCGACTAAGGGCTGATTTTGAGGTACGATTTGTAAAGTATAATTTCTTTTAGGCATGTTAGACATCTACTTGGTTGATAGGTTGATCTGGGTGTTTGATAAATTTAATTGGCCAGCTAGTATGCTCACTTGGAAATATTGATCGAAAGAGTGGACGAAAGATCGCGAAATTGATCAAAAGATTAAAATATTGATGGAAGGATTGGAACACTGGTGGAAGTATTGGAACACTGGTGGAAGTATTGGAACACTGGTGGAAGTATTGGAACATGGATGGAAATATTGATTGAATGATTGAAAGATTGATAGGACGATCGACAAATTGGACAGAATATTACGAAACTGATAGAAAGAATGCGAGATTTATCGAATGATTTAATGAAATATTGGAAGATTGGTGGAAATATTACGAGATTGATCGGAATATTGANATGCGAGATTTATCGAATGATTTAATGAAATATTGGAAGATTGGTGGAAATATTACGAGATTGATCGGAATATTGATGCAAATATTTGACGAAAGATTGATGAAATTATTGATGGGAAGATTGCTTCATTTATCAAAATATTGCTGGAAAGATTGTTATATGTATTAAAATATTGCTGGAAAGATTGCTATATTTATCAAAAGATTGACGGAAAGACAGATCAAAAAAGATTGCGAGACTGATCAAAAGATCTCTACGTTGGTCAAAAGATTGCTACATTGATCAAAAGATCGCTATGATGATCAAAAGATCGCTATGATGATCGAAAGATCGCTATGCTGATCAAAATATAGCAAGATTGATAATAAGATTGNGATGATCAAAAGATCGCTATGATGATCGAAAGATCGCTATGCTGATCAAAATATAGCAAGATTGATAATAAGATTGCGAAATTAATCACAAAATTGTCTATATTTATCAAAATATTGATGGATTTTTGGTCAAGAAGAGCACAAAAGATAAGACTATCACTCGAGCTGGCATAGTACATTCCATATTTAAAGTACTTAGCACTATTGGTACTNTCACAACATGTCAGTCGGCCGGCACCGGAACCTCTTCCGGATCCCGCTGTGCCCATGCATGCATACATACATACATACATACATTCGTACATACGTTCATTAATACACACATAATCATTCTGATCAATTTTAACATCTACATGTNTTCGTACATACGTTCATTAATACACACATAATCATTCTGATCAATTTTAACATCTACATGTCAAAAGGATAAATATTATACTGTGTCTATCACATATCTAAATACACTATTCAGCCTGGAGTATTGTCTTTCTATGGTCGTTTAAAATCGACTGAGTTCTGTTTAGTGTCCGATTGATTTCTGAAAACTGTTTGTGGCCTGTTTTTGTGGCCCGACTAAGGGCTGATTTTGAGGTACGATTTGTGAAGTATAATTTCTTTTAGGCATGTTAGACATCTACTTGGTTGATAGGTTGATCTGGGTGTTTGATAAATTTAATTGGCCAGCTAGTATGCTCACTTGGAAATATTGATCGAAAGAGTGGACGAAAGATCGCGAAATTGATTAAAAGATTAAAATATTGATGGAAGGATTGGAACACTGGTGGAAGTATTGGAACACTGGTGGAAATATTGGAACATGGATGGAAATATTGATTGAATGATTGAAAGATTGATAGGACGATCGACAAATTGGACAGAAGATTATGAAACTGATAGAAAGGATGCGAGATTTATCGAATGATTTAATGAAATATTGGAAGATTGGTGGAAATATTACGAGATTGATCGGAATATTGATGCAAATATTTGACGAAAGATTGATGAAATGATTGATGGGAAGATTGCTTCATTTATCAAAATATTGCTGGAAAGATTGTTATATGTATTAAAATATTGCTGGAAAGATTGCTATATTTATCAAAAGATTGACGGAAAGACAGATCAAAAAAGATTGCGAGACTGATCAAAAGATCTCTACGTTGGTCAAAAGATTGCTACATTGATCAAAAGATCGCTATGATGATCAAAAGATCGCTATGATGATCGAAAGATCGCTATGCTGATCAAAATATAGCAAGATTGATAATAAGATTGCGAAATTAATCACAAAATTGCTATATTTATCAAAATATTGATGGATTTTTGGTCAAGAAAAGCACAAAAGATAAGACTATCACTCGAGCTGGCATAGTACATTCCATATTTAAAGTACTTAGCACTATTGGTACTTTAATCATAATCAACCATGCCTATAAAAATGTTGGTAGATGCTACGTCATACTATTATTGTAACATGAATTGTGCAGGTGGTCGCTACTCGTATGAGAGGGCTTGATTTGGTCACACATTCTGACATAGTTCTGGCATAGTAGGAATTGGACTTGGAGAGAAGAGAGGAATGGAGTGGAAAGATTTCGGGGGCTCTTAACATCGAGGTCTTGAGAGCCGATGAGGCTTAAGAGTATGGAGCAGCGCCGAAATGCAAGGGTGGGGGAAATGAGACATGCCCAAGAAAACCCCGCCGACCTGCGGCATTCTCCCGCACGATTCACACATGTGAATTGGAGAGAGGAGACCGGGAATCTAGTAACTGAATGAGACTTCCACACGGTTCCACAATGTCCTATGTACAATTTCGGTGCAAATTAATAATAATAAAAAATAAAAATTACATTAAAATTTGAAAATTAAAAAATTAATTGTTTAATAAACGCAGATTCTCGATGTGACGTACCTTTTGCCTACAAAACCTATATGGCCGCCAGCTCGTATAAATATATGGATATGCACATAGCCTTAGTAGTCGTAACTGCTGACCACCTTCGAGTACGTCCGACAATTCAGAGTCGAAGGCTTCCCAGCACCTTCCCCCCTCACCCCACCACCCAATTTCCCACAGCCGATCCATTTAATATATTTTGCACCCGAAACAGCTTTATCATTCCACTAATGTAAATATTGCATTATTAAAATGTAAACAGGTATTATTAGGAAATAAACTCGTGTACAGTTTGACACTTTATTCCAATAATTTTCCCTGCAAGCGTATATTTCATTTATTTATTTGTGTAATTTTTTTTTCTTCGTAACACGCAGTTCTCAACATTCACTTCCATATGTCAAATTTTTTAAGGGCGGGGCACGCATTTGTATCTGAATAATTATTACGGACATACGCCAATGTGACACTTGGTTTTAGTCTCAGAAAAACCTACAACGTAAATGTCATTTTTCTTGTGACATCCGACAATATATTTCTGCTTGGAATTTTATGTATGTTACATATTCGTTGCGTTGTGTCGTGTTCCTTGTGATAAACGACTATATTCCTTTTTGCAATTATATCCATGTTACATATATGTCGACAACAACTAACCCTGGTTCGTTTCTATTCCTATTTGATTAATTATCGTACACGTTTTTTCTTTATAGTAGTTATTCTAAGACTTAAAAAAATGTTGCAATGACATGTTTCAACAATAATAATTCAAATAGTCACCACAATTGCAAGAATCATTCAAACGTCAGTGTTTATTTAGCATTAATTCACAGTTTCAACCAGAAGCTAAATGTAAGGGAGTAACTCTGGTACTGAATTATCAAGATTGAAGTCATGCAGAAGATTTCCTCTCTGTACTGGCAATGTTTTGCTCTCTTCCCTTAAGGAATATTATATTTAGTTGTCGGGGTAAAATCCATATAAAAAAAAACTACGGCGCACTTTGATAGTTTGCTTCCGCCAAGCTAACCCAAAAAGTTTGACACTGGTATAGCGGCATCAATTCCGTTAATGTACTTTGCTGATGAAATTTTAGTGCAAACCATTACTACATTCATAAATCATCAAATGGTAATAAATGCAGTGCACTATTATGGTATCGAAAGTGTGCGCGATTACATTAGATGGGGGAATTGGTAAGCTGTGAAAAAACTCCCAGTCCATGACAGCAACAGGATAAGATAAGATCTTGCATACTTCTAGATAACTGGCGTGATAACAATGCATCATGCATTATTATAACTGGCGTGATAACAATGCATCATGCATTGTTTACAGCAAGCTGAGGACCTGTCTATGTGCTGCAGAAATACATATATAGAGGTGCGCAACAGATGATAGACATCCGAGTGGTAGGAAGTTCGCAAGTGATGCAGGAATGACAAACCACCATAAACATGCAAAAGTCCAGTTGTTTGTTGCTATGGACCTTTAAATAGAATGTCAACATCCACTGCACACTTTCATAATGCTGCAGTAAAATTCCAAGACACCTCGCATAACAGCGTAGCAGTCCTGTAGAAGCTGGGCCTCTTAAGTATGTAATGACGCATCGTCATCCGAGGGCTTTCATCCTAACCTAGAGATCTCCTGACTACAGTAAACAAATATTAGTAAACTTCTTGATACAGACAATTAACAAGATACAACACATCACTGCCATGGCGTTGATTACGCCGAAACACAAAATTGCTTACCCACACTCAATCTAACTCTAACGGAATCATCTCAAGCCAATTAAATATATTTTTGAGAGAAAGAAATTTTTTTTTAACAGTTATTTACACTGTTACTGATAATTTCACCTAAGCATATGGATTCAAATGAATTTTACGATACAAATAGTTTCGCATATTTCACTTGAACCCATATGCTCAAGTAACATGTAACAATGCCAACAACCATGCTAGAGATTACTTTGCTCGGTAACTATGGAATACGAATTAATTTACACTGGTATTGAGAGTAACACTCCAGCAGATAGGCACAAGTAAATCACACTCTAGAAATACCGTGCAGTTCTGTGACGTGGGACAATATTCGTTTGGCTCCTTAGTCACACACATTTTTTTAAAACGGAATAAAGTGTAAGCTATATTTTACAAATCGTTATAATTTTTTAACTGTCGCCCAATCGTTAAATCCATTGTATTGTACAAAACTAACCTTTGTAAACCTGACAAACTGTTCTCCCCAATTGTTAAAAAAAATATTAATAGGGGGCCAGGGCTCAGGTGAGTAACACGAAAAATAAAAGTGTTTTCGGACCATGGGGTTGCGGGTTAAAACTCAGGTTAAATCACTGAGTGATTTTAGTTATGGCTCGAATAACATGCTAATCACCCCGGCAGAAATCTCAACATTGAAGGCCATAAGTAAGAAAAACATATGTAATATCCAGTACTTTTAAATCTTACAGGGCACAAGAAATATTTCTGAATGCTTGCTTAAGTTAAGAGCTATACCATCTATACGATGCGACGCTTCTGTTATTGCTTGTGGACTGCGAAAATGGTTGACAAAACTGTAAAGTAAACTGCATGTCCACCTTTAGTAAACATAGACATGTTCCGGAAGTAATTGTACGGTTATTAAATTAACACGCATGATATAAAACAACCATGGGTCACAGCACCGCGTAAACATTTGCCTATCAAAGAAATGTTTTCATTTGCGCACGGGTTCTGCAACATGATCTGGTCCACCTCTTCAGAAACTCGTGAACAGCTAGATTTCAGTTGGAAATTGCGTTTGCTATACAGTACATGCCTGCGTTGTAAGTAGCAACGCAGTAAAAATGAAAACGCCAATACTCATCGCAATAATACGAACGTACCTACAGGACAAAACTTCGGATGCCACAAGTAACATAGCCACCATATCCGACATATTACAGTCACCAACAACATTGCAAGATTGACACTCCTATGGCAGTAGTGTTGCATGGAAGTATTAGATAATGGCATGTCTCATAGCAAAGCCAACATAAGCTGAATATTGTCTTCCAAAGACTGACGCGACCTAAGATCACGTTTTATGAATATGACACCGAGCTCGGCATTCTCTCACAACACAAATCACAACCTGTTTATTAATATTAACATAAATTAAGTTACAAATTACACCACTCAAAAACTCCGCACAAGAGAACATGCTCTTTCAAACTAATGAACAAACCTGTTGGCATAAACTCGCGGATGAATGCTTTTGGATATAAAGCTGATAGCAATAAACGAAAACGATAGCACTGCTTGTTGCATATTTTAAGCTGCGAGTCTCAAAACTTGTCATTCATTGAATGTATAGCATCCTTTTACAATATTATACCGAAGGAACTAAAAACTGAAAATTTATACCTAGTTATAATTACCACTGTGGAAATAGAAATTGCTCCTAAAAAATATAAGGCTCTTATTCCGTTACTCGTATACGCAACCGTCACCGAAACTCTTATTGCTTCCGTAAGCTGACAATACATAAAAACAGCTCTCGTGCAGGCAAAAGCTTGCCATCGCTGGAAACATACTAATACATTTGACACGCATGGATTCAAAACATACTAACATCGCATATTATGATTACCACTCGCTGTTTTAAAGAACTGTAACTACACAAAGACCAATTAGGACTACTTGAACGAATTCATTAAAACAATCAACTTCTTGAACCTTAAGCGGCATGATAAATACATCTGCCACGGAACAACTAACCAACACATAATCCTCTTCATGTACGTGAGTAGATACATAAGAGACCATACTGATCCCCCAATACGTGCAAAGCAAGATAAAACGGCAGCCAACACCATTAAAATTATTGGTTATCTTAAGATCAGGAAATGCGGAAAACGTACTGCCTAATTTAAGAAATGAGTTTAACAGTACAGCAGGTCAACTTAAAAACAGAACATGACAGGAAAAACAATCAAAGGGAGGTAAAAAAAATTTATTCAATAAAATGACCACTGCAAAAATGCCGAAATATCAATCTAAAATTAAAATGTCCACTTCTTACAAAAATAAATATGTGGCCGTAAGTAACTGGTCAAAGATGACCAAAGTGTAAAACGATTAACACAAAGAGAACGAACACTGGAAAACCACTGGACTGTACCGAAAACCATCAATCGACAGCATTAGGGACCGTTCGTATCGTCACACTGTAAAAAATATTGGGTAAAATTACCTGACAATTTTAAGGTAATATTCGCAAACTTGTTTTGCGAAACATTTTTCTTTACATGTAAGGTAGAATTCCCGCTCTCTGGAGTAAAATTCACTTACATGGCAGTGGAAAATCTCATACACGGATGATAGAAAATTACCTTGTGACGTGTGCATATTCTCAGCATTCTCTTACCAGCTCGACGGGAGGAAGAAACAAAACGAGGCGCCATGTTGGACAGCTTGTAGGGCTTATTATATTCGTTAGCGCAGGTATAAAACTAAACAATAAAAAATAATTTTTAGGTAGAAAGTCTGTAAAATACAATTATCAAATAGTTACAAATGGAAAGTTCGTGGGAAAAAAAATAAATAAAGAAATTCGTAAGAGACTGTGGAAAACGGATAGCTTTTTGATTGGCTTCAAAGAACTAATAAAGACACTAGATAAATTCTACACAAAATTTGCTTTGCACCGCACAAAAGTAAATGAGCAATATGTTACAAAAAATTATTATTAAAACCAGTTCCAGGAATAACGAATCTGTCAAGTTGCTCTTAAAATGGCGGGAGAGTTCAAGCTAATAACAAGAAATATTTTAGAGAAAGCTTGTATAGATATTTTAATTACAAATTTTGAATGTAACTTAAATTAATACTTTTTATTTTTCACGGTCGATTCCATTATTGCGCTAATGATCACAAACTCAGCTATATCGCCTTCGTGGTGTAATGGATAGTGTATCGGCCTCCTAAGATGGAGGGCGGTGGTTCGCGTCTTACCCATTGGCAAGGGTTGAGGATTTTAGAATTGTCGGTTCGGTTACTATTTGTCTGAGGATATAAGAAATAATAAAATAAATAGTATTAATATTCCCGATTTTTTAAAAATAAAATTTTATTATACAATATAGTTAATATTTCCTTATATGTACGGGATTTTCTCACACTTTTGTAATGTACTTTTCCTTACGATAAGGGAATAGTACTTTACTTGTTACTTAAATTTACTCTATTTTTAAGAGGCAATTTTACCTTGCATGTAAGTGTAATTTGCTTCCCCTACACGCAAGGGAATTTTACATCAATTTTTTTTACAGTGTAGTGAATCTGGCGCCTAAGGGACGTGTTTCGTTATTCTTGTTCCGGCTTTGCTTTTTTGTCTTGTTTATGCTCTCTAAATGTGATCTTGCATTGTTGCCAGTTAACATAGCTCTGGTCGGAATGTGGGAGTAACCCGTTTGTCATTGTAGTTACGGTTGTCCTAGAAGCAAGAAGAGCTCGAGGCTGATAGAATTTCTCGTGCAGCAAGAACCGAAGATAATTTGGCAATTTACAAAGTTTGCAGTGTGCCTGACAAAATCTAAGAAGTTATATTTGTTTCCGACCAGCTGTATTTTTTTTTTTTTTTTTTTACCAAGCGTGGTTAATTATTTTTATCGGTTAAAGCTTTATTACTTATGCTACGATGCACGAGTACATCACCAGTAGATGCAAGTTCAATATTTTAATTAGCGACCAGCTTTATTTCATATAAACAATGGTCAGAATTTAAACGAACTGCTGAGCTGCAATAAACTTTCATAATCACCAAGACTACATTTTTGTTTAATATTCATTTCCCACAGTGTACGACTAATGGCCGATAACATTCATTCGGACCCCCCGTTAACATATTTTAAAGTACCTTACCCCTCCTGATCAGTTCATATAATGATGTGCAAGTCGTCCACGAGCAAGCACGGCGACGCAGGACCGGTATATTGGCCTGCAGGCGAGGCGAGATCGACGGCAGACAGGGTGTGTTCACAAGAGACGTGCAACGTACTACTGGGCGCCCGATATCGCGACTAGTTCTGCGTGTGCCATTCACACCTACCCACCGGAGACGGCGTTTGCTGTGGCGCCTGGAACACAAGGACTGGGCAGCTCTGAAATGGGGCCGAGTGTTCTTCATGGATGAGAGCGATTACGGACATATATACGTGCGGAGAGAACGGCTAACACTCCATCGCCCCTCCAGGATCGCCGGAAGACACGGGTTTGCAGATGGCCAAGTTCTCGTTCGACGAGGCATGATGCATGGTGGCCGTACGGAGCTCAACATCTTCCGAGGAGGTTCAACCACTCGTAACCGCTGTGGTGCCGAGGTTCTCCTTCCTTAAGTGAGTCTTTCCCGGGGTTATGTGGGGTCCTGACTTCATCACCATGAACGGTACTACACCTCATCGTGCAGCGGCTGCCGCTGCTGTTGGAGAGCAGAGCATGGATTGGCCCACACGAACGTAAATCCCATCTGCCGGCGTGGGACGTTGTTGGAAGACGCCTGGCGGTATATCGCCAGCTGCCAGCAACGACTCCGCTACGAGATGGATGGGTCGTGATAACAAGAGCTCGTCGGCAACCTCATGTTGAGCATGAACATACGGTGCACATCCTGCATCGCAATCAGAGGCGTTCACATACCATACTGAGGACTGCATTCTTCTCGCCTACCGCCTGTCACATAGACGTTTCTGTCTCCTGTCCTGCTGTGCTCGGAACCCAATTTTGAAAGAACGCACTTTGCAGCCTTTGGATTCCTTTTCTGGTCAGTGTTGTTCACCTTCGCCATACTCTTTACATCTTGACATTGTTATGGTATACTTTGTCCTCATTTGAAAAACTGCTGAGCGACATTACATGAGAAAAATCGTCCCGTACTTAATTTCTGCACCCCAATGTAATAAATACTAAAACTGATCTCCCCCTTTCCCGCCTTCCCCTACTCGCAATATTTCCTATGCATCCGGATTTGTGTTACACCGTAGAGAAACGAAATCAAATATTCCGATGTTCGGAGCAGGAAACTAGAACTAGGAAAATGGAGTGAGTAAAGCACAATTTTACACCACCACGTCTTCGTGTTGGTGTACAATATTCGACAAAAATATTGCAGACAAAAATGAGCTAGATTGATTTTAGCATTCTTCTGCTCACGCCCCAACATTGGCGGCTCAATAATTGCCAAACGAGCTGTCAAATTTGCGTGTTTCAGCAATTATGCACCTTTTTTTCAGTTCAGTTTTACAGCAAACCCGTACTTTTCTGAAAGAAATAAAAACCATACATTTTGCGTAACTTGATTATATCCTATTCGCATTACAGCCGTGTCAAAAGCAGTGTACTGGAATATAGAAGCATCTACTTACGCAAACAGTGAGCTAACCCTATTATAAAAACACGTGGTTTTGACATTTCTGTATGAAGAAAGACATTCAATGTTGGGACACAGATTGCATGCTGCGCAGCTGGCATGCACACATGAATCAATATTCACCCTTCCGCAAAAAAAATAATGCAACAATAAGTTAAGTGAAGAGGATCTAGTCAACCGATGTAAAAACCAAATTACGAAAATAATTCGAATAAAAAATAACGATAAGCAAAGATAAAAATTAGCAGTGTGAAAAAAAAATTATCACGACGTTCCGGTGAAGTCTATTCACGGTTTCTACACACTTTTTGAATCAAACCTTTGAAAAAAATCACTCCATGTATTACGTGTTTGCTAGTTTACTAAATATGTCACAACGTTTTATAATTCTGTTACCATAAAAGTACATTTTTTTTGGTTAAATTGAATTTTTATTTTTACATTATTTATAAATTAAAACATTTCATTTGTAATTAATATTAATGAAAACAGGGAAAAAGTAAGTGTCTTGGTTATGTTTAGGATAAACTGTAAAAATAGGTTTTTTGAAAAACTATCACCACCCCGCAAACGTATTCAGTGATATATGTCACTTAAATCAATTATTTTAATTGTATCAATCGGAGATTAAAGCATAACTCAAATTGTTGTTCAAAATAATATCACTTGGATATTTAAATAGTGCGCCTTTTTTTTAAATTAATTAATGCTAAAACTCAGCAGATAAAATGGGCTCGCAAAATGTTCTCAAATAGAAACGATTAAATGGAATTAAAAACATAATGTGCAACACTTGCTCTTCGTGACAAGAGAAAGCAATATTGAATTAACTGTTCGACTACACGACATTTGTAAAGATAATACGTCGAATATAAATAGGAAAAGGCTTGAGGAAACCTGCCTTATTTATGCAAATACTGGCTCACAAAAATAAATAAAATTTCTAACTCTGAAGTAATATTCCAGGAAACACGTAGAACACAGTGCATTCCCCATGATGATATTAAGCTGAGTGTGTGTGTGGATGCGGTGCTTTGTCCCTTTGATTTAATTTTCTAGACTTGGTCAAGATTTGATTGCACCTGGCGGAGGAATAGCCTGATAGTAGAACTTAAGCAGGGCTTCAGAAAAATTGGAAGTAAACATGAATGGACCACGACAGCAAATTTGTCGCCAACACCAGATAACAGACTGCTGTTGGAGGAAACTAAGCAAGGTAAGTATTGTGTAAGTCCCACAGCTTGCAGTTCCCGAGACGTCCCGACTAATGATCGGTGTTCATCTCGTGTATTCACATTCATTTGCTCTCTGCTTTCGTGTTGTCTCTTTTCTTATTTTACACATAATTTTTGTTTTAAAAGGATTCAGAATATTTGTTGAATGTGTACCACAAATGATCTATTTTGCTTTGGATTATGTGTTTGTAACCCGCTCTTACACTAGGACTATTTACATTAAAAGGTTTCAAAAGGAGCTAGATATATAAAATGGTAAATCTGATATTATTAATCATTTTCATGTGAAATGTAATGTTTGGAACAATAATTTTGTTAGCAATTTTTTTTAAATGTGTGTCCAGAGGTAGGGAAGAAGTCATTAATTACGTGACGTCATTACGTATTTAAAATGCAAGGCCAATATCAGCGTTTATTACGCAATTGATAGTGTAGGTACATTTGTTTTTGACAGTTGTCTATGATAGTGTCACTCGCTATACGAATGCTAGTTGGCTGGAATCAAAACTGGGATTTTTTTGTTTTAATTTAATGAGAAAGAGGCGAATTTTTCACTTTCTTTCAGGGTAGTTTTGAAAAAACATACAATGTTAATTGTGTAATGTAATTTAATATAAAAATGTTAAAATTGTTTCATTGTGTTGAGAATGTGTCTAAATTACTGTATAAATTTATCTGGCGCTTAAAAGAGTCAAGCAAGAGAATGAAGGTCTGCCTATAAGTAGAAATATGCGAATAATGGGCTTAAAATAAAGTTTTATCTCTACGCTGTTCCGTTATTTGTAATATCTCAGGTCGCACTGTCCTTACTCTAAATATAACCGACGTCAAAGGCCAAACTCACGTTGCGAACGTTTAGTAAAATTGTCATTTAAATGACACAGTTAAAAGAAACTTTAGTTATATTTAGTTGTTACCTAGTAAGAGAAAGCCCTGAAGTATTTTTTTATTGAACCAATGAACATTTCACAGATTGCGCCTCATCCTTCGTGAATTTTAAGTAGTATTTAAAATATTTTAAAGTAAATCAAACAACTTTTTTTTTATGAATTTTAAAATTTAGTGATGCAAANTTTTATTTCACCTTTAGTACCCACACAAGAAAGTCAGGCTTTAGGTTTTGAACGACATTATCATCCATTTTTCTTCTACACATGATATATGTTTGAAGGTTTCATGTTAACATAATTTCAGTGTTATGTCATGTATGTTTTTGTGTTTTTTTAGCGGAGTTGGATCGGTGTTAGTTGTGTTAACAAATAATCATTATTTTCAACTAGTTATTTATTTAGGTATAATATTCAACACACACACCAAAATCCCCATCACCAGGCAAAGATAGAGCTACAGTTTTTACACACGTGTTGATAAGGTCTTATTTTCTTGACCGCAGTTATTTTGTCTATTATTTTTGTAGGGGTCGAATGTGTTTTCTAAGCCCTTAACATTTTTTCTACACTCTGAAAAAGATTGGTTTTTAGAATATTTTTATTTTTCCCATGGCCATTCTAACAATTTCAAGGAATCTAGGCAATGGAGACTCTTATCGAACTCCGAACGTAATTAAACCACACCAGAGTAATAGAGTATAACTCAAGGTGATAATTAGATACAAGGAGATTCTCACGCAAAACATGTCTTAACTACAATTATTAATGTTCACGCAATACTTCAAATAGTGTTTAATCACTATAATCTCAGCAATTATTCTGAGAATACCTTAACATGCTAACAAGCCTATCTTAAAATTTCCACTGCCAGAGATTTAATATTAGCATACGTCACTATTTATGGCCTTAGAATTTCGTGTGTTTATTAGTTCAGTATGCTACATGGTGCCTATTATCGTCGCAAGTGACGACCGAGCCACACAATGTTTCAATAGGCCTATGCATGAAAGTGTAATTCGCATAAACAGCACACCAATTTAATTTCATATAATTTGGTATAGCATGTAATTAAGTTGCGTAAATTAACATCACTGTTAAAATTATTTATATATCGATGACAATGTAACACGAAGTTGCAGTTTTCATTCCTTTTCTCATTCTTTATTTCTATCACATAAAAAAATGCATAAAACGTACAACTTCTCCCTTTAAATCGGGCTACATGGTTCACCGACGTTTGACTGCCATACTCTTTATTTTATGCACATGTCAATTTAATATAGGTATTTTAATTCCAAAAATATAACACTTTAATAGATACAACAACAACCCNGTTTCCCTTCGCCACCCACACAATATGAAGTTTTCCAACTCAAACATTTTAGATATACAGTGATCACAAAAAGTATTCATACAGCACCTTTTTACCTCATAATTTTTGTTTGTATCAATAAATTTAAATATATCTATCTCCACTTACGAATTACAACGTTACAGAAAATATCTATCCACGAAAAAATTAATATGCAAAGGTCGTACGAAATCTGCATAATAATAAAACCTAAAACGTGACCGCCATTATTCGTACAGTCATGGTTCAACAGCAAATTATATATATATATATTTTACATTAACCCAGCACGATGTTAAAGTGTAAACTTGATTAGATTAGTGTTGGCTTACAGATCTAATTGATAGCATGTTGTACAAGTAGAGCAGCTCAGTACTAGCCGTAACGAGGCGTCGAAAGGGTGAATTGTAGGAAGCAGCGAAGTATCGCAGAGTATCTTTGTTTAAACAAGACGACAGTTACTGAAAAATCGCTGCCACGGTTTGTTATAGCTTCTCTACAGTACAGTACATTATGTGCAAGTACAACAACATAGGAAGTACAGAGAACAGGAAGATAACAGGACAGCCTAAGGTCTTATCTGCAAGAGGTTAAGCGTGATGTGCTTCGACAAGTGAGGGAAAATCCACAAATCAGCGCTCAAACCATCGCCAATGATTTCCAGACACAGGGTGAAATACTTCTGTGCACGAGCCATCCGCAACAGAATCCATAATCCTGGGTGCAAGGCACGGACACTGCGACAGAAGCCCCACATCAGCGAGGTCAATAGGAAGAAGATACTGGACTTTGCTCGTGAACATGTTGATAAGGGAATACATTTCTGGAGAAGTGTTTTATTTTCTGATGAGGGAAAATTTCACTTATTCTGGTCATATGGACCAGAACGTGTTTGGAGAACACCTAATAGTGAATTGCGTCCTCAGAATATAACCCCAACTCTCAAACTTAGTGGAGGACATTTAATGGTTTAGAATAGTATGGGTTATTCTTGTGTAGGGGATCTGGAGGTCATAAACGATAAACATAATGGACTCTCTTATATAGACACTTGGAAAACGAAGCCTAACTTTAAAGCACTTTCTTTCAACAAGACAACGATCCAAAGCACACGGCGTGTAAAACTAGAAAGTGGCTGCTATACAGCGTCAGAGAATCGCTGAAAACTGTAGGCCCTATTTGACAGATAAAAGAGAATAAAAAAGTGCAGCGCTAGGAATGAGCTTATTTATATAAAGGAGAATGGAACAAGCTAGGTGAAGATATAACCAAAGAAACTTGTAGAATCAATGTCTAGGAGACTAAATGCTATAATCTCCATGCCAAATATTAAACTTTAGTTATGTATAGGATGTAGACACAAATTTTCCTTAAACTATAACTGTACGAATACATTTTTGGCAGTTACATTTTAAGTTTTATTATTCTGAAGATTTTGTACTGACAGTTTTCAGATTACGTTTGCTGTGGATATACATACATGCAGTGGCTCACATTAATATTCGGCCACCTATGATTATCGCATTTGCATCGCCTTATGTTACGTTATAAATGAAGAAAAACATAAAACATATTGTACAATCATTCTTGTGTGCTTTAAATGAAATGCGATAGTAGCCAATAACTGAAATGAGCAGTGCAAGTTAGCGAAACACAATATTTTGTCCTCGCGTGCTTCATAAGTACGTCACTTTAATATTCGGCCAGTTGTGGTGGACGCGTGGCACAGACACGATGCACATTGCGTTCTACCTCGTGTCATTCCCGGCACGCTCTCTGCGCTGAGAGGTTGTATTGGGTAGCTCTGTTGGCTGCGTCAGTCAGGCAAATGGAACGTAGGGGCAAGAATACAACGTTTGAACAGCGGCAGTTGTTTATTTTTTATCATTTAAAAAATAAATCTCAACGAGAAATTGCGGAGCACTTAAATCTGCCGAGGTCCACTGTTGGAGACATCATAAGAAGGTTTCAGAAGAAAGACAGAATAGATTCGATACCTTAAAAAAAGGATAGCCAAAGAAACTAAGCAAGAGAGAAGAACGTCTAGTAATCAGGAAAATAAAGGAAGATCCGAAAATTAGTACTTGCAAACTTACAACGGAGGTACTCAATGAATGTGGAAAGAACGTCCGTCCAGAAACCATACGACGAGTTATCAGAAGAGCAGGATATAATAGCAGGGTATCTAGAAAGAAGCCTTTCATTAATGAGACGAATAGAAGAAAAGACTTACGTTCGCAAAAGACCACGCTGACAAAGATGGAAATTGGTGGAATGATGTTATTTTTGCTGATGAGACAAAATTGAATGTGTTTGGTTCAGATGGCAGGGTAACAGTATGGCGCAAGCCAAATCAGGAGCTAAAACCTGGGAACATACAACCTACTGTGAAACACAGTGGAGGCAGTATTATGATCTGGGGTTGTATATCTTCAGCAGGTGTTGGAGAGGCTGTGCGTTGATGGGACAACGAAAAAGGAAGACTATCTCAACATCCTCAAAGCAAACCTACACAAGAGGTGTGATAATCTGGGCATTAGGAACACGTTTAAGTTCTACCAAGATAATTACCCAAAACACAAGTCTTACATTGTCAAGAGCTGGCTTTTGTATAACTGTCCCAAAGTCATTAACACACCTCCTCAATTACCCGACCTGAATCCCATAGAAAATCTGTGTCATCAACTCAACAGAAGACTGTGTACTACAACAATTAGGTCCAAAAAAGAATTAGAGAAAAGGTTCAAAGAAGAATGGAGTAAAATTGGCTCCGAATGTACCAGGAATATAATTGCTAATATGCCGCAACGCCTGCAATAAGTAATTAAACAGAGTGGCCATGCTACCAGGTACTAAAAGACTGTTTGTTTAGTTTTCAAAGAGGATAATGTTTGTGTTTGAATGATGATGGCCGAATATTAAAGTGGCGTACTTATGCAGCACGGGATGACAAAATCATATTGTTTGTTAAGTTGCATTGCTCATTTCCGTTATTGGCTACCACCACATTTCATTTAAGGCATACAAGAATGGTTGTGCAATATGATTTATGTTTATCTTCATTACTTATGTAACATAAGGCCATGAAACTACCATAAGCATAGGTGGCCGAATATTAATGCGAGCCACTGTATATGTTTCGTCATGTTGCAATTCATTTGTGGGGATGCATTTAAGTTTATTTATATTAACAAAAGATAATCAGGTAAAAAAGTGCTGTATGAATACTTTGTGATCGCTGTAAGTAAAGAATGTGTATACCACATAATCCGCTTAGTCTGTCAATTTTACTTATTTAAAGTGTTAGATGTACTATTGTAATCTCAAATAACTTTCAGTTAACTTGTGCTGGGAGCACGTCGGTACGACTTTCGTGGTGATTACGAATTTATTACGAACATTTCGTCCACAGGCCATCAATTTATAGCCTAATTTCCGAAGGAAAGAAAGGCTTACGAGATCACTTTCCTGTATTTGTCTGTGCGCATGTGTCCCCGCTTTTCAATTTCTGAACACGTGGACCGAATTTCATCTAACTCGGTGCACGTATAGTACTAAGTACGGACGCCTGACTTTTATAGTTTTCGACCACGCCTGGCGCTTACTTTCAAAATGGCGGTCATTAAAATATTTAGGGTGACTTGTCATATCTCGGAAACCATTCAACCGATTTTATCCAAATTTTGTTATGTTGACAGCGCAAGGTGTAGGTATTGAATTTAGAGATAGATATAATTGTTAATCTGCCATTTTGAAAGATAGCACAACATGAAAATATAAAGCATTTATGTTATACCTTGAAAACTACTCAACCAGTTCTCCCCAAATTTATAACGTGAGAATACTATGGTAGACCATGACAACGCAAGTAATTGGAATTGAGAAGACACATATTTTCGAAATGACGGCCGTATAGCCATCTGACCATAGCATGCTATATCATCGAAACCATGTAATAAATTCCGACTTAATTTTGTATGCCGGCAGTAAATATCGCAACTATAAGATGTATTGGCATGGAGCCTCTTTTGCAAGCCATTTTTAAGATAGCGCCAATAATTCAAGTTTTTTGTCATATCTCGTGAAACAGTCAACCGATTTCTTCCAAATTTGGCGAAGAAGTTGTACTGTGGAAGGCCATATTAATTTACATGTTTTAAGTGTGTAAGACTCTTATTTTCAGAATGGCGACTGTAAAAAATATTTCAGTTTAGTGTGCTATAACTACGAAACTATGTGACCGATTGTAACTTAACTTTGTATACTGCATCTATGACAATCATTGAATGCTCTAATAAATAACCTTTTGTCTTCCATTTATGAAGATCGTCAAATGAAAAAATAGACGTTTTATGCAATATCTCGAGGACCATCAACCGATTTCAACCAAAATTTCACGCAAGTAATGCTACAGTAGGGTTTGTAAACTAACATGTTTTAGATGTGGCAGACCTTTTTTTTAATGGGGTTTATGTAAATAATTTATATTAATATGTTATCTATGAAACAATTAAAATTCAGTCATATTTTGTACGCTAACAGTACTCATTAAAAGCATCAATTATGCATACAAAGATCCTCTTTTGTTGGTCTTCACTTGCAAAAGTGACAGGTGAGTAAATTGAACATTTGGCCATATTTCGAAACAATTCAACTAATTCCCACCATATTTTGCCCACCATTGGTGCCACAGAAGGCCATTCAAAGTTACATAATTTAAATGGGGTCAAAATATTTTCAAAATGGCTGCCATATAAATATTTTGACAAGTTTGGTATATCTATTTAACAATTTAACCAAATTCAGTTAAACTTTGTATGCTTACAGTTTATATTAGAAACATCGTATACAGAACACATATTTTTAAAAGTAATTTTGTACGCTAGCACTGATTAAGAAAATAAGGTTTTTATGTCATTCTCAGGGATCAATGAACAGATTTCCATCAAATTCTTCGCACAAGTAGCGGTGCAGTAGGCAATGTAAACTTACGTGTTTTTAGTGGCTCAGACATCTAATTTCCAAAATAATGATTGTATAAATATTTAAGGTTAGTGAAATATCATTCAAAACATTAGACTTATTACATCCGAAGTTGATGCTCCGAATCCTACCCCCGTGATGCACTTGATTGCATGCTAGCTTAATTTTATGAGGTTTTCTGAGTTTGAATCCCAAATAATGCACGTGTGTATTTGCAATTGTCTCAGTATTTTTTCATTTGTTTCTGGTTTAATCTCTAATGATATTGCTGTCAACGAGACGTCAACACCTACCTATCATCTAAGCTTTTGAGAACGCCACAAAAAATTATTTTCACCCTTGTAGAGGAAAGTATGCTCATTAGTTATATCAGCAACTTCTTGTTTTCTGCTCGCAAGCTTGCACTTTTCCAAATTGTAGAAGAAAATGCTCAACTTCCACTCATTCTGCAAGCTGTGGGCGGGCTTTGGTTCGATAGCGGAAGCGTCCCGGGTGTTTACAGATATCAGACACGAAGCAGGGGCAACAAATTATATTAATACATCTTGTGCCAGCAACAGGCGGGGTGGCGTGTCGATGGCTTGATTGGGCATTCTTGCAGGAAAGAAAAAGCTCCACAAACTCGAAGTGTCAAATTCGATTCCGGCTCGGCATAACAACGGATGTTGCATTTACTGCTTTGTTAGCTAATATCCCACCCCCCACCAGCCATTACAGGAGATATAGATCACCCGCTGACGTCGCAATAAAGGAGAGAAAAATTAAGTTATAACAAAGGTTGTCAGTCGCGGGATCACCGAGTAATATCTCGGGGTTGTCTCTGATCGAGTGCCTCCGCTTTGTTGCAGAGATGTACAGTGACCCTAATCCCAGCATACTGAATATTTATTTTGGCGGGTGATGGTAGGAGTGTACGGGTGCGCGGAAAAATTATCTAGCGATGTATCATCCATAATTGTCGCTGCCTCGTCCCTCCTGGGATCATCGCTGTTGAAGAAGGGGGAACCTGCCTTGAAGTCGTGTACCAACAGAGATGGCACCAAAGCCCGACCACTATGCGTGGTGTTGGACTACTCAGCGCTCAAAACCTTTGGGACCCAAAGCCTTAATTCCACCGGAAACAAGGTCATAGATCATGGTAAAGGACACGCTGGGGTAAAACCCACAAGTCCCGTGGTAAATTAAGCAGGAGCACAGGACGATGAGTAGGTAGGCGCCGCCGGGCGTTTTCTCCAGTGACCGATCCACTGAGGTTTTTAGCTCGTGATGGCAATGGTTGGAACTCCTCATGATGGAGACCTTGCGGGCTCCCACCAGAACATTAATGTGCCGACGCAATGAGCAGCGACACAGCTCCGGCACTGCCCTGGACAGACAGTGGAGGTAAGGACAACACTTCGGCCAGTCCACGGATGGATCCAAGTCCGAGGACCTCGCTGGCGTTGTGGGAGGACACCAAAGACGGACAACATTATCAACGTTCGGGTTTTGTCTGTGGTAAACTGTTGTGTTAGCTGGCGGGGTTTATGATGTAGGTGTATCTTAGTACTTATAGTTCGGGCGCCTTTCACCGCTGCTACGGTGTCCCGACATGTGAACTGCGGTTTCCACAAAGCGCGGGAAATAGCATGCTGTTGTAACTAAATTTCAGAAAGTAACTCATTTGCATTAAACCATCAGGTTCGTTCAAAATATAGATTACTTTACGGTTCACATTAAGTTCTGTGCCTGCAGCTTATGGAATCTAATCGCAGTTAAATAGACGCGGTAAAATCTGTAACCTCTACTTTGTACATATTCCACTAGAACGAGCAGTTATTGTTCAAGAAAAGCTAGGGCATTTGTTTCAATTGAATTAATCCCGCAGGTTACACGTCATATCACAATTTTTGAAGTGCAGATATTCTAGAGCTTTGTAATGTTGCATCCTCCGCAGTTGCGCAGACTGGTCGACACATGATCGATGTATGTTCGCGTCATTAAACACGCCGAATGCCGTGCAACTTAACGCTCAGTGTTGAGTATGGCACGTGGTGTGGAAACTACGCGCCCCTTTAATGCGAAAGTGTCCATTACTTCCCAACAAATATCATGTTCACGATGAACTAAATGAAATTCATGAACTTTTCTTTTAATTCGTGGCTAGTAACACACTACAAACTCGCGCATCAAGAGTGTTTCTGGACGCAAAAGTTGTTCTACGATTTTAAGCAGGCCCTAGCTATAGACGGCACATTTTCCGTTCCATAGTTAGCAGTAAGACTCGTCATTCTGAAATTCAATTGTAAACCCAATAACACAATTTACCACACGAAAGACGCCGGTCATAGATAACTTTGTACGCAAAGTTGTTTAACATTATGCCGTAAGAAATGCTGGGAAGTCCTGCCACCTTAGATCGTTCCTATTATTGCCTTTCCTGGAGTGTAGAACTGTTCTAGTAATTTAACAATTTTTCAAAGAGCACTGAGCAGAGGAAATAAGATTTTTTACGAGATTACATAGTTGTCGTGACCTAACACAAACGGCGAGCACCAAACATTAACACAGTGGAAAAATTAATTGCCTAGAAAACCTCGCTTTATACATCAGTTAACTGAAAACTAAAATAGAAATGAATCATTACGTCTAGTAACTCGTGATAACATTGACAATATACTTTGTTGGAAGTTAAAATGAAGTTTGCGCTGGAGACCAGGAGCAAGGCGGTGCCTGCACGATACCAAATTTGAACAACAAATGATTAGAAGCTAGTAGATTTTAAACAATACTGTAAATAATTTTCGTGGCAGAAAAAAGATTGGGTGTGTTCAAGAAGAGAAATTTATTTTATTTCTGTGCCAAAATACGTTTGATTCGTAGATATCAAATATGCCTATGTCAATTACAGTAAATAAAGCCTGGGAATTTATAATTTTTTTTTTTCCACTATTACTTGTCAAAATTATTGTTTTCCCGTTTTTTGACACACCAAATTAACCAAACAGTATACATAACATTACATAAACCTAAATATCAGCGTGTGCTTGGTAGGGGTTACTTAACAAAATCACACGTACAGCCACAGTTCACAAATCTGCCAATATATCGGTATATGCAGCAATTAAAAACTCTGGAAAATTTTCTCTCTGCGATTACATAGCTGCTTTGGGGTAGCAAACGGCCCTTTATATTCATGCAAATCATCTAATTTCTCTGACTTAGCTTGTTATGCGTTTCAAAAAGGTAAAATTGTAAAACTGACATCAGAATATAACAAACAGAACCTGATTATTTTTTTATTTGAAAGTATATGCAGCGCCTACTAAAGTGTACAGCCATTGTGGAGGTAAATTTTATTCTACGTTTTTTTAAAGGAATCATGCAAATTTGGAACATTTTGATTAGTAGTATTCAAACAATATTCTTGACGTCTGCTTACCTCAAAGGCAAGGTTTTCGTTTCGTGTTGTGAGATTACGTATTAACAGCACGCAAATACAAATTTTTGTTCCCGTCGTAAATATTTAAAATTATTATATACGTAGCTGCTTTCAGTTTTTTATTCTATAATATTGAGCACATTATATTAAATGTGTTTCCCACCTCCTCAAGACACCTGCGTGCATGTTGATATTTTGAGGACATTAAAAAATCTCCTATGTGATATGGCAAATATAATTTTTTCACTTTCCAACGAAACAGACCCATAGTCAAACCTTCATTTTTTGAGTAGTAAAGATTTACAACTTATGAACTAACAAGTTTCCACTGTAATTTTTTTTTTTTTTGTGTAGCTGAATCGTGCTACGAATTTTTCTGTGCTAAATTAATTTCTTGGCAAGTTTGGAAAACATAAAAAAATCCGCCATGGTAACTATTTTTGCACAATTGAGAATATTCGTGGGTATAAATTAGCAAGCAAAACTAAAATTAATACTTGCAGAATGTTGTACAGCAAACCAGAGATAAAGTGGCGTTTCTAAGTAGATAAATTTCCTTTAAATGTGAACTCACCTTAAGCAACCTCCGTGATGCACGAACGTAAACTATTTACCCAGTTACAACTTGGGGGACGTCGACTGAGTGTGTCAAAGACGACGTGAATTGATCTGCCATCGCCGCGTGCGATCCCGCTACCACGACCTGGCACAGAGGGTAAACTGCGCCAACGGCGAGCGTATTCAGTACGCTAGGTTATGTTGTGTCCGTCTCCCGCCCTGGCACTTCTCACACAGCCTGGACGAGGTAAACAAAGGAAGCGCGAACGTCGACTACGCAGGACTCGAGAGCATTTGACGGTGCCTCGCCGTCGCCTGGGGGGGAAGGCCACAAGGACGCTGGAGATGCGCGGAAGACGGAAGCAAAAAAAAAAAGGGACGCGTCAGCGAAAGACGACGCACTGCAGCATCCGAACTCCAGCGAGCTTCGCCAGCCCTGTCCTCGTTCCACCGGAGGACGAGGGAAGAAAAATTTCCGCGAGGAGTCTTTCGCGCATGCGCAGGAGGTGAACCTGGCCTATTGATCAGCGGAGCCGGCGCCGCTCCGAGAGATTCCCGCACACACACGCGCGCGCGCACACACACATGCACACACGCACGGGACATGCGGCACGTCCCTCCGCACCCTCGCGGGACCTTTTAACGCAAACTAACGAGTTAAAAACTAACAACTCGTCCGCCTCGTGAAAGGTCACCGCAGCTGATCGCACGCGGGGGAAAATGCCGACGCTGCAGCCGCCGTAGCAGGCAGCTACTTTCTCCAGCGCGGGTGTTATCACGAGACACACTATAACCTACCAACCGAAACAAATCTGACTACACTAACCAACATTTTTTTTAACACCAGCAAACGTTTTAACTTATTTTCACATATATATCTATTAAACACGCCACTTCTTGCTTCCCCGTGGCGACTTAGTTCTGCGTTGTTACAGCGACTCGTCAACGTTCTCCAACTACAAACTCTTATTCTTCGTGATCACACATTAAATAATATCGACAAGCGGTTTTGTGAACACAGGTCTACGGCACTAAGTTTCTAAACGAGCGTAATCATTGTAAAATATTATTGGTCAAGGAACATGAGATATGGACAGTGGAGAGTTTTGGGTGGCTCTTAACAGCGAGGTCTTGAGAGCCGATGAGGGTGAATGAGGCGAGTATGGAGCGGCACCAGAATGAAATGGATGGGGAAACGGGAGATCCCCGAGAAAACGTGCCGACCGGTAGCATCGTCCGGCACGATTCTCACGTGCGAAAATCCGGTCACCCGGCCGGGGATTGAACCCGCTTCGCCTTGGTGGGAGGTTAGCAGGCTAACCACTCAGCCACCGCGGCCCCTAAGAGGTACTTTCATTCATTTCTTACTGGAGCAGCCTCATCGCCTTCCAATGAAATCCTCGTGTGCGGTAAAAATTACCAAATGCATGACGTTAAAACTTTCAAAGCGTGTACCTAGTACGACGAATGATGGTTTGAGTATTTTCGAATATGGTTTTAGAACACGTTTTTTGGCTGCTTTTATTCATTTCAAATTACCTTTCAACACTTCGGTGGTGTTTTTGATGTTCATGTGTAACACAGTGACCTATATTCAGAATTAATTTACGATTTATCCATTTATTTTGTGACTAGAAAACACAACATAAAAAATATTCACAACTAAAAAAATCATGCGAAACAGAATGAAAACGTCTAGACGTAACCTCTAATTACACAGATATGTGGAAATTAATCGGGGAGTCGATAGTACACCCCAAAACAACACAAAATGTATATATGATCATATGTCCTAAAGTCAACAGTTTTACAGTTACAGACCTTCCAACATTGCACCACACGTATTGGTAATAGTTGATCTTCGACTAGGTGTGCCAGCTATTGTGATCAGCTGGAATGGCGCGAGTGTTATTGCCTGTCCCATTGCACTGTCGACAGCCGAAACACGCGAAATGCCATGCTCTTAGAACCCAGGATCTCAATCCACTGGAATATAACCTGTCTAAGTCCACTGTTTATGCCAACTCCACTTCCGGACATAGCAGTGCTTCGTCAGTGAGTGAAACAAGGTTTCCACGTGAATTCCTGGAGTATTTGAACGTGTCAATCAATGAAGCGGCATGTTCAGGCGTGCGTTCAGGCACAACGTAAACATTTCGAGCACTTCTGGTACACGAACATGGCCAAAGCTACTCGAACTGGAATTTTTCTGCATCCTGTACAACATTGGAAGGTCTGTAAATCGGAAACTATCGTCCTTTGACATGTTCGCAGGAACATTTTGTGTTGTTTTGGAGTGTATTTTCCACTTTCTGATCACTTCACACATATTTGGGGATATCCTGTATTAAAAAAACTGTGTGAACTTTGTTTTCGAAAATCAACCAAAAGTATGCTCTTTACGCACACTTATTTTGACTCGCAGCATTTCTTTTCGAACACAAATGGTCTCAATTCCTGCTCAACATTGCGGGTCTCTTGGTAATGTTAAAAACTCGCCCGAATTCTGAAACCTAGTGCAACAAATGGAAGTAGTCCACATTAGTATTATAGTTTTGATGCTCAACGTCTACAGAATGTAACTGTTCAAAAAAACCTGGGCATATTATGGGAAAAAAAAAGTGGAGAATGCCACTATTTTTGAAGGAGGACCCAATACCCACCATCTTAGAACTGATACCTTCAGTGTGAATAACGTCCACTTTAATTTGAAAGATAAATTATACAAATTATATAAATTATAAAATAAAACTTATGGCAGGCCAATATACCCTTTCTTTCACTTTCCATGCAAATACATTTTCGAAAATTTTTTAAAAAGAGAACCCTAAGTACAACTGTAATTCACCACAGGGTTTTCTTAAGGTATACTGTACAAGTTTTTGATTTGGCTGCATGAAATTAAACCAAAAGGCTATGCTGAATTCCAAACATCGCTCAGACCAAGCATAAAATCCACCAACGAAGTTAATAGCAATAACAGCTTACCTTTCCTCGATGTTCTACATAGCCCCGAAAATAATGTAAAAATATACACTTAAATTTATATAAAACTAACACATACTATAGACAATAACTGAATTTTACCCCAAATCATCCTCACATCATCAAATACGAAATATTCCGCACTTTAATAGACAGAGCTGAAAATATCTGCTCATACAAAAAATCCAATGTCGTGGAATTGAAAAAAAAAAAAAAAAAAAAAANAGAAACGAAAAACGCAAAATATCGTGTCAGGGCACAGTGTGTACATGGGTGAAACCAGTCGGCCATTATAAAAAGGCATAAAATAACAAGTAATATACAAATGGAAAGGACTCAAATCCGACAATTACACGATACTTGGGGACAATGCAATACTATTAGCAAGAAAACAGACCAGCTACAAATGGAAACAGAATGAATCTGTTTCTATTGCGTGTAACCAACATTGCGTTAAAATTAAAAATAAATTACGTGGTTACCAGTTGTGAGCCAATAAGTACACTGTAAAAAACGAAGACAATTATTTCAGCTCGCTGACTATATGAAGCTCCCTCCACCTCCACCATTGGCCAGATGTTCCAGCCAGTTAGAGTAGCCATCTATTTGTGCACGCAGTGGCACCAATCACAAAAATAATCGTGGAGCCCTAACAGGAATGAAGATTGCGTCACAACGGTGTGCACAGATATGTAATAAAAAATGTATTATACACCCAGTTTTAATCATGGTCGCATTATATCACCACCTTTAAGACTAGTACCGAACTCCGTTATGAAACGTCGCGACTGATTTCTCTGTGTTCTTACACATTAGTTGCTGTTTTAGTCTTGTTTTTAATAGTGGCTGTTATTGTGTCTTTTTTAATTAAGCTGCCTTCGTTGTTTCAAGTAGCTTCTTGTCTCGATCATTATTCCTAGATACATAGCTTTTATGCACACTCGTTTACAAAAAAAAATCGATTACCCTGAAGGTGCCATCGCAGAGGCACGTAAGTGAGTACACGCACAGGACATGGTAGTACACAGAATAAAATATTGTACGACACCAAGCATGTATTACAGGGGACCAACACCTGCAGGATGCACCTTAGTATGTTGTTGGACCACCCGTAGTACGGAGACAGGCGGCGATATGGTCGGGCATGGAGGCATGCAGACGTCGGATGTTCTCCTGAGGAAGATCCTGCCGCAGCTAGCGCAACTGACCCTCCAAATCCGCTGTAATTGCCGCTGGCCGAAGTTACCGTCCAGTCTGGTTCCAAACGTTCTCGATGGGCGAAAGGTCTGGGGACCTTGTTGGCCAAGGAAGGATATTGATATCACGAAGGCAGGCCAAAGATACCGGTCCTGTTTGAGGCCGGGCATTATTTTGCTGGAAAATTGGGTTGCAAAGCTGCGCCAGGAAGGGGAGTGCACATGGACGCAGAAATACCTTGACGTATCGCCGCGCCGTCATGGTACCTGCAATCACCACCAGTAGGGTGCGGGAATCGTAGGAAATGGTACCCCCACACAATGACACCTCTCGTTGGGGCGGTGTGCCGCTCTACAATGAAGCGTGGGTTACGGACTGACCAGGACGTCTCCTGACTCGAATTCGGCGGTCGTCTGTATCCAAAAAGAACCGTGATTCGTCGCTGAACACCACTCGTCACCAATCCGCAAGCTGCCATCCTGCCCGGTCACGGCAGGTCACGCGTGCTCGGCGATGCTCAGGTCGTAATGGTAGACGTCATAAGGAATGCTGCGACGACAGATCCCTCTCTGCTAACCATCTGGATATGGCACTGGTGGACACAGGTGTATCCCCAGCTGCCGTGAAATGTCCCTGGATAGTGTGCAGCGATGCCCGTGGAGTACTTGCGACCTGTCGCACGATGAAACGAACCACCCCACCCTGCTTGTAGTCCGCCGGGGTCGACGGGTCCTGTTCCCACTGCGTCCAACATCAACTCACAGTGTATGCATAACGGTTCAAGTGGCGAGCAATACGCCGAAAACGTCCAGCCAGCCTCTCTGAGGCCAACGATGTGGCCTCTCTCAAACTAATCCAGCTGGGCAAAGGCTTGTCGAACGCGCCGTCGAAGCATGGCGTGTGTTCACTGGACTTGGCTCTGTGGCTCACACTGTTCACGCCACTGCTGAGGATTAATTCGGTGCACTGCAGCTATGAATGATGGAGGGGCATATAGTGTGACATTCGTATAGGCAAACCGATATGACGACACTGTGTGGCAACCTTCTTTAGTATTCGCGCGATTCGTTAATGGTGATCCTTTTTTTTTGCAAATGAGTGTATATGCAATACGTTTCATTTAACAGTACGGCCTCAACATGTATTAAATTTAACAAAATATAGAAAATCTACTTGCACAGGAAATTAGATGATCACGGAATGTTGTTTTACATTACATAGTGTTGTAATTAGGAAATTGAATGGAGGCAATTTTTAAATTGTATCATTAGCGTAATTTGCGATTCGTTAACATTCTCATCATCAGTGACGATGATTTTCTATTTTCTATTTTCTATCGCTTGCCAGTACGAGGACGCTGCTGAATAGATTGAGATAGTGGATAAATTAATTCTGACAGTTTAAAATTATCCTATATGAAACACTTGTTAATTTCCGCCATTAATGTACTGTTTAAGGTCGCAGTAGCTTACCTACCTAGACCTGCGTTTGAATCCACTGCCGCAAGATACAGCTCACTCCGTAATCCATCAATTCTCTGCAGTTCCCTACATTCCTTTTGACCCTTTCGTGACGAAGTGGAAGTCTTGATTTCGAACGTTCTTGTTCTTTATTTTTGCAATATAAACTGAATCGCACATACGGAAAATTGTGAACGTTCGTAACATTTAATGTCGCTTGTGCCAAAACGATTTTGCAGGTGTGTAAATCCGAGTAACTGGGATAACCTAAAATAAAAAATCATTGGAATATTCAAGTAACAGAGCTGACACGTGATTCACGATAATACTGTCATGGCGTCGACCACGTGCACAATTCCGCATTCTCCTTCTCAAGATCCTAACGGGGTACTCGAGGAGAGCAGCATATTTCGAATGGGCGCCTTCCAAATACCAGTGATCATACTGGTATCTGTGGCATGACTAAAGCATACGGGCTCAAGTAGAGTTCACGATATTAATTGTTGGCCGCAAGAAAGATATAAGTCAATTCACGGAAGCATAATTTTAGATGTTGCTACGTGGGACGCCTGAGGGTCGTATCCGAGTTTGTGAGGGATCGAGATCTTAATAAAAATAAAATAACTAAATTTGATTTCTAATTTATTTATGCAGCTATTGTTTACAGCATTGAATTATCTCTATCCACCATTACTCTTTTTATTTAACAGTAAGCGCAATATTTAATGTATATTTCAACTCTAATTAACGTCCTTAACTGTCTCTGTTTGGTTACAGCCAATTAACTCATACTCATTATCAACACGTGTTCAGTCTATCTGTTGCCACCATTTGTAATGTATTTCACTCAAACATCTAGTACAATAGTCCAGCCTGCCAGCCACACTCTTCACTGCTTGATACTCGCAGTCTTAGATTTCTCTTCCGCTGGTCACTTCTCCCGCTGCTAGTCTTCTGTCGCTCGGAACTCAGCCACTCATTCGTCCAACAACTACAACTCAACTCGCCGCCCGGAGGTATGTCGCAATATTTATACCTTTCGCCCTGACCATCTGGAAGGTTCAACGCACCACGAGGCACGCTGAGAGAACGAGGTCAGTAATCCAGAGCATTCTTCGGATAAACGTAGAAATCAATACACCCAGGGTCAGCAACGTGCGCCGCACAAGGGATTATCGCGTAGGCTCGCTTTCTGCAACATACACGGGGCCACCGGCCTATCGCTCGCCTGTTCATTCAAAACAATCCTTTGATTTGCTGCCGCCACTATCATATGACTGCTGTCCTTCACTACCGCTGGCTCGCGCGGGATGTGAAGCACCGAGCGCGTAACAACACAAATTAAGCTTTACTAAAAACATACGCTATGATCACATTCACGAAATACGAACCTAGACACTTAAATAAAATCCTACTATTTTCAAGAGTGAAAACCCGAACCTAACCGAACTTAACCTAACCTATAATTTTTGGATGAAGCACAGCTGTTCTGAATAACCCTGGCAATTCACGGATAAATTTCACGGACCCAGCATACAATTAGCATAGAATAAGTAACAAGGATCAAGCATCGCGTACCAAAATAATAATTACACTATGGCTGAATAAATTGAAATTTAACACCGAAGGCTATTTTACCCACCAGTTATCAAAATTCCTGTGTTATTAAATTATACACTTGCCTCAAAACGAACACCGTCGTATTAATCGCGACATCGCACAATTTCCCAGGAATAAAATTTACTAGTTTTGTTTCACCCAAAAATTAAATAAGAATGGCGAAATTTACCATTACATAACTATACTTCCGGACCCGACGAAATATGCAGTTATCTTTACCCCACCTTCCACCACTTGAACGCCATCTGATAGCATTAAAAATAGTTAATGAACAAAAGTGGTTTTCCATACGTCACAAAACAACATGCGACAGGACCGCGCCAACCTTGGCATCCCTTTTGCTACAGAAATCCCTCATTATTTTATCACCACCTCGATGTATTAAACTTTGCCATTTATGTTACACAGGAAAACGGTCGCGTAGTGTTTGACAATTCACCAACTTCTTCACATATTGCCTCGTTCTAACATCACCCAGAAAAGTACCAGAATCGACGAAAATGTTGATCTACACGCACACAAAAACAAATGCGATCACGTAAACAGTTTGTCGAAGTAAGATGCGCTATCGGTTTCATGAAGATAACAGCTTATGCCGTTGATTGAAGGTGCAGTTCACCACCGACTGATTATAACAGCCAACCAATTGAAGTCACTCTTTCAAGGCACTTTTGGAAGGGGTCGAAGTTAGCGACAGTCTCGCCGGTGGATGTGATCAGAACGAGGAACTAGCCTAGAGCACTGTGAAGGTACTCACGCCATGACGGGGATGCTGAGCTGCAGCAGGTGCCAGGCCAACATCTCCTTCACGTCTTGTTTCCTCGAGCTGAGCGGCAAGGGCGGGGTCAACGACCTCCGCGAGGCTGGCACCGCGTACTTCACATCATCGCCTTCTGAAATGAACACGAACAGATAACTTTACTCGCGTGTGCTTGCGAGCGTACATACCACCGACAATTAGTTGAGACGTTTTGGTCGGCTTGAGTGCCGATGAGGGTGAAATGAAATACATCTAGAAGTAACGTCAGGATGCAAAGGCAGGGGGGGGGGGAAATGAATGCCCCGAGAAAACCTGCCTGCCAGTGTCAACGTCCGCCACGTTTCCAACGTACGAAAATCCGGGTCATCGTGTCGGGAATCGAACCCGGTTAGTTTTGGTGGGAGGCGAGTAGTCTGGCTACTCCACCCCCACATCTCCTCCTGTCACTGGAAAGAAACACTGCCGAAGATGTTCTGTTTCAGCAGAGTACTAACATCACACAGCCTAGTGTACGACTCTCTCATACTTGATACAGTAACTCTTAAAAATAGGAACGCGCTGTCACTCACACACAATGGCATGCCGTTTTCTCTGGTAATACGTTTACAACACTTATTCATTTCGTCAATCCCTGCTGTGCTAAATCCTTCCGACAATATCTCTTGCAGTGATAGAGAAGCTGACGTAATGGACAAATTAATGGGTATAAACATGCATACCAACTTTGCTCCATCCAAACAAACTCCAATTTTTACGTTATTGTGGATTAAAGTATGTAAGAAATGAGCTAAAATGGAAGTTTAAAGCAAATGTTCGACTCACTGCGTACTTTAAGTACTGAAAGTAACTTGAGCAAGGCAAGAGAGCATTCTCACTTTACCTAACATCCCTGCCCTCAAAAAAAAATGGGGCGTGAGTATAAGAAAGGCACTTAAAAATTAATGTTTGAAAAACCTCAAATGGCTTCGAATATATCTTCGTTCCGCAAAACTCTTGAAAAACATTTGAAACAAAAGTGAGTAAATAGGCTACCTGACAAGTAAAGCCAACTAATTATGTTCAAGTACCTGTGTCAGGAATGTTTAACAGGCAAGTATTCATATCACCGAGTAGTTAAAACAAAATGACTGCAGTGAATGTGGCAATTCAGGAGTTATGTCAGGTTTCCAGGTTTTTTTTTTTTTTTTTTTTTTTTTGTAAAATTTGTCTTTGAATAGAGCAATTATTACTGCACGGTTTTACCCCTCGTTTTGCACCAAGTCTGGCGTAATTGCAACAATGTGTAAGATTCGCTTCGTTTGTATCAGACTACATTACGAATCAAGGTAACTGATGATTACAAATACTATTTCCGTGTCTACTGTAGTACGTAATACTCTCCTTAGGAGCCCCACCCCGCATAAAAATAACCATACAAACTGAAAAAACTGTCAAATTTTTGCAAAACACCTGCTCGACGAAATGGTCCAGGAATAATTTCTCCCTCCATCTTTTCCTCCATATTTTCCCACTTGCTACTCTTGATATTTTCCCAGCAATAACCTAAATGTAAGTTATTGTTACATACATCACAGAGCGAAACAAATCCTGTTTGTATTCCAAAACAGTTAAGCTCAAATTTTGTAAAAACTGCCATTGGAAAACAGGTACAATCTTAGGGTGACATGTAGGCTACACCATCAGTTTTTTTTTCATTTGTTACAACGTGGGCATAAGACCACGTTTTGCCTATGTTTAACGGCAGCACATTCACAAAACGGAAACCTGGCTCCAAAAGTTAGTGGATGGAGGTCAAGATCAAACCCGTAACAGATGTGCAATAAAAAAGTTTGTCTAATAATTAGGCATGGACTGGACCAATAATGACTGACCTTTTTAGCAAGAACATTTAGGCGCCATTCTTGAACACACATTAACGACCAGTTCTGGAATGCGCACAACAAGCATTATTATTTTTGAAAAGCAGAACATTTACAGAGTTGCGGGTACAACGAACTCAGCAAAATTTTATGTAATTGTGACCTTCAGTTCAATGGGTCGCCTGCCTGAAGGTATATGCATGCAACCGCTTGATGTAGATAAATAATTGAGATTCGTTGAATTTAATGTTCTCTCGTCATCCGCTAGGCCTACTATTTACTGTAATAACAACATACAATTCAAACAAATTATGTAAACTGGATACATAACCCAAAATGAGTACTTATTGTGTGTGTATTATTTTAACCTTTAACTTAATGAACACATGCCGGATTTTGTACGTACATGAAGATACAGCGCTAAAGTGACATGTTTTCTCTAAGTTTTCAGTTTTTTCCTGGAAACCTTATAGAAAAAATTAAACCTAGATAAATTAACTAACACTAACCAAAGCTGGTTGTTTTTTTTTTCACCAATTGTGAGAAATGTCTTAATTTCCTGCGACACTTTTACATTAGGCAACTTCTAAAAAAGTGACTAAAAAATATATAATCACCCTACAATTTTATTTTATATGTGAAGTACTCCTTTCCTAAACACTCCTGGTTATAACTTTTGGATAATGAAGTTTCTGTTAAAAGGGAAAACAATTGAAACTCATACCTCTGTTTTAACGATTATATCTAAACGTTCTAGCCGACGAAGCAATTTCGTCTTCCAAATGTTGGCATTCCGAATACAAATATGAATTTATATTGCAGTTTGAGATATCTCGTAATTATTATTAAATACTGTGTAAACATGTTTGCAAATGTGGCCGACTAGCAGGTATGGTCGCGCGTTTGCTGATTCGCTCCTCTCACATAATCACCGATGATCCGAGAAGATTTGCCGTATGCGGGTGTCTCTTTAGGGTGACAGCTTCCAGAGGGGAGTAGGGTTTGCTTTACCAGTCATCCCCAAGCAATGAGAGTGAGAGGGAATTGTGTGTGTGAGGGAAAGAGACGCTAGAATGTCATCACACTTCGTCAAAGTAGGCAGGACCAGCCAGAGAGTACGTTAGCAGGTTACTACACCAGGGTCTACGTTATCGAAGGTTTTGCTTATTTTTTTAAATCTTGTTGGCACTGGTTACTCTGCAAACTTCTGCTACAGTTTATTCTCCATTAATTGGGGTTTAGATGAGTTGATATTTGAGCGGATCTTAATAACGAGGTCTTGAGAGCCGTTGAGGGTGATATAACATGATAATGGAGCGGTGCCGGAATGCAAGGGCGGGCGAAACGGGAGATCCCCTAGAAAACCCGCCGACCAGAGGCATCCTCCGGCACGATTCCCACTTGCGAAAATCTGGGAGCGACCCGACTGGGGATAGAACCCGGTTCGCCTTGGTGGGAGGCAAGCAGTCTAACCGCTCAGCTACCGCGGCCCCTTCCATTAATTTGAATTTTTGGAAGCCCCTTCTAAGTTTCTCCTATTTGCTAATTGTAGACTGAGTATTAAATAAAACCCTTTCGGGATGTACGGTCTTTGGACATAGATGAAAGGAAAGGCGGAACACAAATAGAGTGTAACTTAATTAAACTTGCTGCATGCAGTGTTTCTTAGAAGTCACTCATGCGTTCAGGCAGGCGCCCCATTGTCGGGGTAAGCAGAGAATTACGTCCGCGAAGAAGGAGTTCTGTTATTTTCCTTGAGCAAGTTCTAGTCTATGTCTAATAGTCCCTTTACGAATTTCCTGGGGGTCCCGGTGGTACAGCAGTCAGAATACTCACCTCCCATCAAGGCGAACCGGGTTCGATTCCCGGGCGTGGGTTTACCCGGGTTTATGCTGGGAAATGTGGCGGACGTTTCCGTTGGTCTGTGGGTTGTCTCGGCGCGCTCCCGTTTTCCCCGTCCTTGCATTCAACCGCTGCTCCCTTTCCATATCGTGTCACCCTCAACTTAAGGAATTTCTTGAATGGGCATAAATGAAAGTTATACAATGTGACATAGCTGTGCTGTAGGTAGAATGTTCAAGCACTTCCCACTGCAAAAGGGCTAGAACACACAGCGACAATCTTTTAGACATATGGCCGTGCATTTTCGTGGAAATTAACTCTAGAAGACGGCATACTGGGTCTTGTTAGCATTTTTTTCGAAGTAAAGAGAGACTTATGAGATAACTTTCATGATGTGTGTGTGTGTGTGTGTGTGTCACCCCCCCCCCCTAACTTTTGAATGCGTGAACCGAATTTCACCAACTCTGTATATTTAGAGTATTTAATACATCCTACTTTTAAAGTTACCTACCACGCGACGTGCTTATTTCCGAAATGACCGCTATTTTAAAATTTATGGTGGTGTCGTATTTCCGGAACCATTAAACCGATTTAAACCAAATTTTGTATGTTGATAGTGCATCATGTAAGCATTGAATTGATAGATGTATACCGTTGTTGGACCGCCCTTTTGGAAGATAGCACTACACGAAAAAATTAAGCTTTTACATTATAGCTCCAAAACAACTCAACCGATTCTCGCCTAATTTGGCACGTAGGTAATACTGTGCTACGCCATATAAAAATATGCAATTTAAAAAGAAAATGAATTTGTTTTTAAAATGGTGGAAATACAATTTTTTTTGTTTGTTATATCTACAAAACCGTTTGGCCTATTTCAACAAAATTTGTATGCTAGAAGTATTTATTACAAGAATCATATATACAAACACATATCACTCGTCCGCCATTTTGTAAGATAGCGCTATATGAACAAGTAAAGCTTTTTTCATATCTCTCAAAAAGAATTAACTTAATGTAGTCCTACCAAATTTGGCAAAAAATAATACTACGGAAGGCGGTGTGAATGGGTATGTTTTAAGTAGGTTAGAAATTTTAAAAATGGTGGCCATACAGACATTTAAGATAAGTATGCCGTATCTTCGAAACCGTAAAACCAACTTAAACCTAACTGGCAGTATATAATACAGCCATTAAATGTGTTTACACAGTCTCTCTTCTGTGAGCCATTTTTTAAGAAGGTGTGGCATGAAAAAATTTAGTTTTTGTGCCATATCTCGGGAAACAATCTACCGATTTCTAGCAAATTTTACAAACAAGTATGAAAGGCCAAAACAATTAACGTATGTTAAGTAGGTCAGGCATTATCTACTATATAAAAATAAGTCGGGTTTTCCTTCCTGACGCTATAACTCCAGAACGCACGAACCGATTTNATAAACCTCACGGAGCCCGAGACCTTTCCAACGAATGCAAAACCGCGGAAATCGGTTCGTGCGTTGTATCAGAGATGGCGCTGTATGTAAAAAAAGATTTTCCCGCTTTTCTGTTAAAATTTTTCCTGAATTTTCTTTGCTATAAACCTCACGGAGCCCGAGACCTTTCCAACGAATGCAAAACCGTGGAAATCGGTTCGTGCGTTCTGGAGTTATAGCGTCAGGAAGGAAAACCCGACTTATTTTTATATAGTAGATTACGATATTTCACTTACAGCTAATATGAATTAAGACAGGGAGAACATGTGTGTGTTGGTAATGCCTAGTAATAAATAGTTGTTAACCAAGTTATTATTACACTGAGTGCGCACGAATGCGGTGCGCTGGCTCTCTGGTGTCATTTCTAGCTTTGTTTGCATGAGACGGAGGAATATCACGGAAGTAGAACTTTGACAGGGCTTCAGAAAAGTTGTAAGTAACATTGAATAGAGTATAAATATTGTCACAAAGACGCCGGAGGGGCTTATCTTAGTTCGTGAGGGATGGCGGTCTTAATAAAAATAAAAGAACTAAATTCCTTTTTTAGTTTATTCACACTGCTATTATTTACAGCATTAAATTATCTGTATCCACTATTACTCTTTTTATTTCACAGTGAGCTAAATATTTAATGTCTACTTCAACTCCAATTAACGTCTTTTTATGTGTCTCTTTTTGGTTGTTGTCAGTTAACTCATATTCATCATTAACACACGTTCAGTCTATGTGTCGCCATGTCTTTCACTCACACATCCAGTTAAATAGTCCAGCCTGCAGTCGTACTCTTCACTGCTCAGATGTTCACAGTCGCAGATCCCCCCCCCCCCNCGCGCTTCTCTTCTCGCTAGTCGTCTATCGCTGAGACTCATCTGTTCAACTGCCGACTCTGAGACCTGACACGCTTTTTACAGCTGCTGGCCTTGACCTGGAAGGTTTGCCGCATCCCGTGTATAACTGAGAGCAACGAGGTCAGTAATCCAGAGCATTCTTCAGATATCTCAAAGACACCCGATACCCAAGGTCGGAAGCGGCACGCGCCCTGCTAGGCATAACAGGAACGCTTTGTAAACATCCCTTTGTGAAAAGCAGCTGCATCTCCGGTTGCAACTGATAGCGCGCGCTTCCACAAATCATCTAACTACTCTGTCCTTCACTTACAAGCGCTCGCGCGGGACAAAGCAGCGAGCGTGTGACAATATTTATCCAATTGTAACTCGACTTCGTATTCCGGCAGTATCTAAGCAAGCATCAAATAAGCTTATAAATAAACTTTGATTCGCAATTTTTAGCACAAAATTCATAATTAAGCTTTTGCGTCCTATCTCGGGAAACAATTATATAATTCCCACCAAAATCATATGACATAATCACATGTTCTCAAAATAACAGCTATAGGTATAAGTATTTTTTACAGTGTATGCCATATGTCCCAAGCAATTTTAACCGAAATTTGTGTGCTGGCAGTATCTATGACAATCATCAACTGTGCTAATACATTACCTTATTGTCCACTATTTATGAAAATTGATCTTGAAAATATGAAGGTTTTATGCCACACCTCGGGGACCAATCACCCGATTGTCGCCATATTTTACACGCAAGTAGTGTTATAGTAAGTCATATAAACTTAAATGATTAAAATGGCGCATACATATTTTCCAAATGACGACCCTCTAAATATTTTGGGTTAATAAACCCTATTTACCAAAACATTAGACTGATTACATCCGAAGTTGATGCTCCGAAAACTACCTCTGTAATGCAGTTGGTTACAAGCTAGCTTATGAAATGAGATTTTCTGGGTACGAGTCCCCTGTAAGGCATTTGTGTATTTGTAATTGTCTTACTGCTGTTGCATATGTTTTTGGTCCCATCTCTAATGATATAGCTGTCAACGAGACGTCAATATCTACCTACTATCTTCGCTAAGTACTTCATTCCAAAATATTTGCACCCATGTAGAGGAAAGATGACTCATTAGTTACGAATTACTTCTTGTTTATTTATATCAGTATGGTACTTCTTGTTTTTTTAATTATCAGTAAGATACGTCAGTAGTTAGAAAAATTACGTTTTGGGACACCTGGCGTCCAGGCGGGGACAAGGGGACGAGCCGAGGCCATATTGTATGACGTCACTTGTCAAACCTCCAGATCTGCCATTCCTTCCCGAGGGCGGCCATTTTGTCAGCCAGTACCTACTATTCTGCTCAGTCATGCCTGACCAGTAGCGGCCATCTTGTTCCCTATATAATAGTCATGCATTACAAGCGAGGAGTTTTTTACGAATGCTCCTGAATGCGATTATTATCTCATTCCTTCCTACTAGGTCTTGTTCGCTACTTCACGCTCTTGCATTCCAAACGAGTGGGGTTTTCTCCGAGTCTTCCCAAATTCGAGTACCTTGTTCATGCTCTTACATTCTGATTTATTATTTTCTCATTCCTTTCTCTCTCTTCCATGCCTCGGTTTTCTCGTATTCATTCTGGTTTCCTTTATTTTCTCTTTGGCAGCAAGTACCGATGGCGACCATTTTGGCAGTCAGTACCGACAGCCATCTTATTCCCTACTTCATGCTCCTGCATTCTGCCCTTCCTGTCTCATCTTCATGCTCCCCACCCGGTCAATGATGGCTATGCGGGGCTCTCGAAAGGGTCTCGTATCGTCTCTGGCTAGTGCCGATGGCGGCCATTTTGCCAGCCAGTACCGACGACAGCCAGTACCTATGGCATCCATTCACCTGGCATCCTGGTAGGGACAAGTGGTGGCCATCTTGGATAATACCATGAGTCAAACATCCTGCTCTGCCATTCATTCCCGATGGCTGCTCTTTTACCAGCCACTAACGACCATGATCATTTTGCCAGTACCAATGGTGGCCATTTTGCCAGCCTGTACCGATGATGGCTATGTTGCCAGCCATTGCCGATGGTGGCCATTTTGTCAGCCAGTGCCGATGGACATCTTGATTCCTACTTAACGCTCTTGCATTCCACCCTACCTGTTCTGACTTCATGCACTCCAACCTCAGCCAATGATGGCTATGCGAGGCTCTCGAAAGGTCATACGGGATAATTCCGGTCACCCTTGGGTCGCCAGTCCAACGCCTTGACCACACGACCGCCATTGCATGGGATGTTTTATAAGATGAAAGCCATATATACACACACCAGCCTACGCACACTCGACAGTCAATAAACTTGTAATCGTGAAAAAAAAGTTAGCATTGAATGGTTACAAGAAGAAATAGAGTAAATACCAACANATCAATATCTCAGATCAAGGTTACAAAAGTATCAGCCCCCCCCCCCCCCTTCAATACACTCACTACCAGTCAAGAGCAATAAAGATGCGACAGAGAACTCTAATGAACAGATAACTGAACACCTTCCCCATACCCTCATTTTAGAAAGTCTCGACAGAGGATGCTAATGACTGAATGAGTGGAGGAGGGCAGCATGCTCCCAGACGGACAACAATTAACGATTGTTTAACAGTTGTTCAGTAATTTCAACCGGACATGCTCACCCCATCCTTACCGGAGCTACTCTTAGAGCCTTGAGAAAAGAAACACATAGAGGGAAATACAGTCTATGAATAAAAATCAACACATGTTCTAAGAACGAATTTATTTATACTTAAAAAAAGTACATTCAACTGTGGTACATACATACTCCTTTTGCATTGCTATGCAGGACCAATTACTTATCAGTAAGCGCCGACCTCGATATCCAGCTATTGTGATTGTCGGAGAAACTAAGCCATATGACAAAGCTATACATGAAGTCTATCTGGACAGTACAATACATCTTGCTGTGTAGCATATTAGCATTGCCTTGTAGCACCTATGTCAATTCTGACTCCAGTGCACGCTTAAGGTACTCTCCTATATCTTCAATCTCATACGAACCTGTGGGTTCAAGCACCTCCCCTCTCACATCATCTGCCTTGATGTAGCGAAACATACAATTGCGATCATATATATTCGGTTTAGAGTAGGTGTGAAAATCTATGAGCACAATGAGCCGTGCCCCATCCAGGTTCAGTGGAGGGAAGTGCAAGAGTGCAAAGAGTTGCAAAGAGTGCAATCCCAAACTATTTCCCGACACAATCAATGTTACGGACATGACTAATGCTTACAAGCAGTGAGTCCCCGTTAAGTATAGTTAAATAGTTATTGTATATCTACCTTGAAAGGAAGCGCTGGCATAAGTGAACACAGTTCCATTCTCATGGTAGTTGCTCTGCTTAGTAGTTATAATCTCACATTTCTCAAGTTTTTATTCAGTTCTGGTAGTGCCCTTAAATTACCATAGCTGTCAAAGTATTCTGCCATATCACCACACTTTTATGTGGTCAAATGAGTCACTGGCACATGGCTGGTATCTAGGTTTACTATACCGTACTCAACTCGTCTCTGACTGTGTGGTAGGCAGCTGCGCATCAACATGCCTCGACAATTGGCTATTTTTAATTAACATTCAAACTTTTGTATGTCTATGTTTGTGAGTAGGCGACTAGGTTGTGACCTAAAGACCACCTCTTTTGTTTGGTCCTTCATTTCATCTCCCCCCCCCCACCACCTATTCAGTAACATCGAAGATAAAGGCTGCCACAATTTTTTATTTACACCTAGCGAGCACTTCCATATGTCTATTATGTCGGATCGCTTCGGTAAACTGCTCATTTTCTTCCTTGCCCATGTTCACCACCCCCCCCCCCCC